>VMDO01015194.1:0-30114 GCA_007922755.1 Pedetes capensis | reverse complement strand
GGAGCTAGTGGCAGTATTCTTTGTGAATAATACAGGAAACAATAATGCACACACTCAAAAGCAATTCTGAAGATGACCAAATGTGACCCTGCTCATTACAATCTCTTCATGATTGGCTTTGGATTTAAAAACCTGAAGGTGAATTATTCTCTTAGATTCAGTTGAATGCAATTAAGCCAGCAATTTATGGATTAAAGTGAATATGAACTTGGATTTGAGTATATCCAGTGTATAAACTAATTGTAGTCATTTTATCTAGCAGGTTCTAAAATTACTCTTGAGAATTAAAACACTAGTTCATGTACATTCTTACAAAATAGTCACTGATTGAACTAGAAGGGGGTAAACCTTATGGAACTTCTGGTTAAACATTATTTGCTTTTGCTTGATGAAAAATCCATCAACTATGAAATCAGTATATGTAGATTTGGATACTGTCTCCAAATTTTAGTAAATAAGCTACCTGGGTAATTTGGGAATAGTAATTTCACCCACCTAAAAAGGATATAGTGAAACTCGGGAGATGTTGGAAATATTCTTGGCATGCTTTCAAACTGAGTTCTAAATTTATTATATGTCTGGCAATGGAGAACTGAGAAAATAATGTAAAAGACTTCTTCACCAAAGAAATAAAACTCACATATGAGAGACGTTAAAAGGGCAAAGTAATTAATACAGTGATTGGTATCACTATTGGACCAGAAACTTTACATAGGTGTGCGATTTTTGAATCCTAAAATGGGAGAAATTATGACAGGCTGACATAAAAATTCTTTTGAAATTTCTCTCTCCAGAGATGAAACTTGACACTTGACTTGTGGCATGTCTAAAGTATAGCAGAACAGACAAAATCTGGTCAAATTTCTCATTGCGGAAATCCACAAAGCTGCACATCACACATACCTGCCTGCAGAAAAGTTCCCTTAGTCTCTACCCTGTTCAGTTCTTCCTGTTTTCATTTACTCACCCATGACTGCTTTAAGCAAGCATTTCAAGTGCCTATATGCTCCAAGTACTACTCTGAATGTTGGGAACCAAGCTGTGGCTGTGGGCAGAATTCATACAATCTATTGACATCATGGAGCTAGGATTCCATCAGATGATACACACAGTAAGTTTAGGTTTTAAAAATGACTTTTCTCAGTGTCGACATAGTGATGGATTTGGCTAGGAAGATATGATAGTGAAGAGATCTGTGAGTAGTTGTTATCCACACCAGGGACTGCATTATAAAGAACTAGCTATTGTGGAAAAATATTGCTTGCAAAGAAAACACAAAGATTGAACGTTTTGAGGAAGAAACAGGTTGACTGGGAGGGAAATAGCAAGTATAGGGCAGAGTGAGTGAAGCATGTCTAGGAATGAGATAGGATGGTATATATCACCAGTGTACAATGTGTGGATCAGCAGGATCTGGAGACAAGTAGGAAAGGGTAGATCATATTCAGAATAGTATTGCCCTATGATCACTCAGGCCTGCAGCTGTAGCCCTGTGGCATCCGATCCCGTCAGATCTCAGAAGCTAAGCAGGGTCGGGCCTGGTTAGTACCTGAATGGGAGACCACCTGGGAACACCAGAAGCTGTAGGCTTGGGAGAAGGACCTGGCAACCCCCTCCCAAAAATCAGTCTGCCATTGAAAACCCTATGCACAGCGGAGAAGCACTGACAATAGTGTTTCCCCTGTTGTATAGAGGGTCACTATGAGTCGGATACCGACTCGATGGCACCTAACCTAACATGATCACTCAGTGTTCTTGTAAGTTTACAGCACAGAATTGTAAATAATAATCCACTGGGAAGACGAAAATATGGATAATACATCTCAACTGTTCTCAACACACACACACGCACACACAAAGAGAAAGAAATGAAATTGGTAACTATATGATATTTGTTAATTAGCTTAGCTGTAATTATTTTATATGTATAAATGTATCAGAACATCAAGTTGTATATCTTAAATATATACAATATTTGTCATTCATGCTTGAATAAAGCAGGGAAAACTGGAAAATACTATAGGCAACATGAATAAAGAGTTTTATGAATCAGAGTCATCCAAACTTAATTTTTAATGTGTTCTCTGTTAGAAATGAAATTGGCCATTTTGTTCAGTTTTTGAATATATATGTTGTTTCCTACTTTATATGTGAAGACATTTAGCAGGCTGATGGTTGGGGTGGGAGAAATGAACCCAATACTTTGTACTTACGCTTGTGGCAGAAAAACAAAATAAAACAAAATCCTCTGGGGCTGCTGAGTGCAGGTCCCTGGGACCTTTCTTTATCCAAGCACATCTACTTTCCTGGACACTTTTCTTCCAGATTTCACTTACATTGCCAGGTTAAATTTTATACATTAGAACATTTGAGGAGACCACATTACCCAATGGGATTTTTACTTGGCACAATACAATTTCCTAATGGATGAGCTAAGAGTTTTATATTGCAAGATTCAAATAGATATAGTGCAAATGCAATTAACTGATTTTTTAAAAACCATTCTGGTGTCTTAAATTATTTCAGTTGAAGTTTTTCCAGGACTGGCAAATATTGGACCCTAAGTTTGATGTGAAAAAGGTTTGCTGAGCTGCTTTCTTGCCTTTCAACTTGTTTGCAGCATCATTGTCAGAGAATCTTCTTTCTTGTCCATAGGGTAACAGCAGCTGCTGCTAATTTAGAGAGAGAACATGTCATTTAAATGGGAAGCTGAGTCATACTTTTTCTTCACAAGAAAAAAATAGTTCACAACAGTTGGAAAGTATATTTAAGTATTTTGATGTCTTCCCTGTGTTGAACAATCTTAACCTTCCTCTTGTGTGTAATCAGCATATTATTATAATTAGTGGAACAAGATGTCAGTTTCTTTTATTTGCAGCTTTTTTGATTCAGATCTGTGGACAGTACAAGGAACATGTTCTTTAATTTGACCAGTGGGAATTCCAGGCACTTACAGAAGAACAACTAGTTATGTGTAGAGCACAATGGAAATAATTTTAACCCTTTTTCTTGATATTTTTTAAATGTACATTTAGTTTGCACAATTGTTCGTTTTTCTATTAGAAAGTAGAGAGTATATATATCTAAGTAACTTTAGAGCAACTGCTGAATTGCAAAGGTTAATTTCAAATAGCAGATGCTTTTCAGTGTGCCTCTACCCTATAGTTAAAAACAAAACAAAGCAAAAAACAAACAGCAAACAAATAAAATGCAATTCCCAGAACAGCGTAAGAATTCTTACAGCATCATTGCACAATGGCTTGACAACTTTTATTCCATATACTGCAAGGTAAATGATGATTTCCAGGTGCTGTCATACATGATTAGTTTGAGACCATTGACCACCTTGTAATGACGAGAGCGGTTTGGAAGTGGACATAGTATCAATGTTATAGTAAAGAAGTGGTCATGATGTTTCATGTAGGCTCAGTCAACTAGACAATTCCATGTGCAGATAGATATTCAGTCAAAGATCTAAAATATTGTCGTTCGGAAATCAGTTTACAATATAGTAAGACCTGTGGTGATAGTGTTACACCTAGTTGTTGTAATACTTAAAAGAGTTTTTTATTTCTTTGTTTTTATCCAAACTCATATGTGTTTTATGTAAGGAGTAAACCAAATATTTGAATGGTGCAACACTTGCTATTGGCTATGACTGGCAAATAGTAGGGGCTGTAAATCAAAATGACATGTTTTCTCTGGCAAAATTAAGAAAATGTGCCTATCTAGAATGGCTTCTTATAATTTGATGTGTATATTATACTTTAGCTTCCCAAGACTCAAAACACAGGGGAGAGAATGCTCAATTCCAAAGTATTTGTCTCCATGAAATACATAAATGATAGGTCAAGTAATCTGTTTTCTGTCAGCCTTGGTCATGAACTCTAAAATTATAGTAGTAAGTATAGTATCTGTGAAATACTTTCTATGTTCTAGGCATTGTGCTGAGAAATCCGTATACTTGAACTCATTTAATCTAACTCACAATGTGTGAGGACGGTGCTGTTATTTATAGAGGAGAAAATCTATGTTAGGAAAGATGTGGCAACTTGTCAGAGTGACTCAGCTTGTAAATAGAGGAAGTGGATTTTAGGCCAAAGAAGTTTAAGCTTCAGAAACCCATCGACACTATGGTTATATAGGTGGGCAAACCACATAATGTCTCTTCAATTTTTTTTTCTTTTTTACTTGTTAGTTTTTGAAAAATTGTGCATCCTTGATGTGATTGTTGTGAGCATTAAATGAAATAATGCCTGTAAATCTTATGGTACTGCTGGGCCATAATAAGCTAGTACTAGTAGGTGATATGGGCTGGGATTTAGCTCAGTTGGTAGAGCACCACTCTGCAGTCTCTGAGGTCCTGAGTTCGATTCCCAGCACTGCAAAAATGGGAGAAGGACATGGCAATCCACTCCCAAGGCAATCCTGAAACAGTCAGCCATTGAAAACCCTATGAGGGTCACTATGAGTCGGACATGACTCTACCTCACCTAACAACAACAAGGTGATATAGTATAATTTACATGACATCTCCTTTAATTGACAGCTGCTTTTATCTGAAGGTCTGATTTCTCTAGGGCATTTTGATGTTCCCTTGACTAGATTAATTTGAATCTGATGATACAATATAATAATTTGGCTCTAATACTAATATAGCTATCCAAAATGTATCTATATGATAGAAAGGTGTGATACACAGAAGATATAATGTGGATGTATATTTTCTCATTGCTTCTAAAAAATATGTACTTAAATCATTGTCACTTTGACCTGTTGAATTTTCCTCCTAAGTCGCTACTTTAGAGGACTTTGGGGTGGGGGGAAGTCCTGATTACCTTGAAAATAGACCAATTTCAATATCCTTTCAAAACTGATGTATGTGCCCCCAAAATGGAGCCAGGGGGAAGGAAGATTGCTTTATTATAAAACCAGACTTCATCATTCTTTATATTATCTCTCCTATAGTTCCTATATGATATTGGAATTGGAGTGATTCCTCGTAGAATTTGAACCCACCAATACTTGAATCCCACAGCTTTATGAAACTGTATGCACATTTCTGTTTGTGATATATTATTTGTATAAATACATTTCTAATGGAGATCATACCACTTATTATTTTTTTCTAGCAGAAGTTCTATGGTGAGATGCCCAGGTTTGAATCTGGGTCCATCACTTATTAGCATGTACTTTAGGCAAGTTATTTAGACGACATGCACCTGATTTGCTCACCTATAAAATAGAGATAATAGTCACGAAAACAATTAGGGTTGTGAATGTAGAGTTTATGTGCCAGACATGTAGCAATCTTCTAACCATGTTAGCACTATTGATATTACTAAGAAAATCATCATCCTTATTTTTGGAAAATAGTTTATTGAAAAAAAACTCTGAATTAGTAGATAAAGGTATCCTAGAGTCAATCCTTTTTTTTTTTTTTTTTTTTGCAGTACCAGGGATTGAACCCAGGGCCTCGCATTTGCATGTTTTACAAGTGCTGGACCACTGAGCTGCACCCCCAGAACATTTTTTTAACTTCTTTAGGCAGGGTTTCAGTAAATTATACAGACTCCCTCTGGTCTCGAACTTGTGATCCTCCTGCCTCTGCCTCCTGAGTTGTTGGGATTACAGGTGTGCACCACTGTGCCTGCCTCCTAGATTTAATCTTAACAGCATTTTAATATATCAAAATTATGATTTTTTCTTATCATGAAATTGGGGAAATACCACTTGTTCTGACTATCTCATTAGGTTTTTCTGAGAATCTAATGAATTGCCATTGGTGAAGGTCGTATGAAAATTGGCAAGTGCTTTATAAACATGACATGATATTGATGTTATATCAAAAAATGAGCCTGAGAGACAGAAAAGAGGGGTGTTTCATATGAGGGAGGTAGTGCATTTTAAGAGAAATTGAAAGACACTTTCATAAGACCTCAAGTGTAGGCAGGTATCAATCTGAGACCCTTGCTGCAAATGAGATAATATCAAAAATAGATGGACATACTGATAGGAGAATTTACTTTATTTTTGAGGTTCTGGGGATCAAACCCCAAGCCTCCTTGCATGCTAAGCAAACACTTATAGAAGAGATTTTTATTTGGGAAATATAAGATGTTTTTCATAGTGTAATAGAGATAATAAAGATTATAGTGTATGATTGGAAAGGACTCTTTATTTTCTGTACAGCACATTTTGAATTTCCACTGGTACTTTTTCTAATTACTTGATATATGATATGAGTATTATTGTGGGGTTTTCACCCTTCAGAGCGATGTGCAAATCAGCATGGCATACACTGTTAGCTCTGAGAAAGCTACAGACATAAAACTTTATATCTGCTTACTGAAAAGCCCCAGACATATAAATGGTGGTAGGTAGAGGGGATTAGCTATTTATTGTTTTCTAGCAAAATAACAGTATAAAATAATTTCTTGTCATATTTGAACACACAATTAAAAATTTTTTGGAAAAAAATATTAGCTTCATTGATGGTCTCTATTTTTCTTTTTGTAAATTTCTGAATAAAGCATATTCTTTTCAATCTTTGCTAATAGTTCTTCCACTTGGAAAATCTGAGCTATCTGTCAGAAATCATGATGTCAGCTCTAACTGTGCTATGTGATATTTTGCATTTAGATTGAGTCTTTGAATCAATAAAATACATTACACTGCTTCAAGGATCTTCTTATAGAGTAGCCAAAGGAAATCATAGTTTAAGACCAAGTGGCTTTCCAAATTTTACGGAATGCTCAGGAGAAACTAAAAAATAGGACTCCTGAGTCTGTATCTGGACAGTGTGTTGGAATCAGGGGATTATAAAGTGTTTAATGATGAAATGTACCTTGGACATCTTCCAGATCAATGTCCACATTTACAAATGAGATAGTTGAGCCACACAATAGATTAGATCAATTGTTCGTCCTCCAAGTGTGGTTTCTACAGTATATTATCTAGACATACATTAACAACTCAAATTCTTGGGGCCTGCTCCCCAGACCTACAGAAACTCTGGGATGGGGTACAACAGTCTGTAATCTGTATCTCAAGAAGCCTTCTAGGTAACTCTGACTTATGTGATAGCTTGGGAACCTCTGGATTACATTTTAATTCTTCTTCATCATCATCATCATCATCTTCTTCTTCTTCTTCTTCTTCTTCTTCTTCTTCTTCTTCTCCTCCTCCTCCTCCTCCTCCTCCTCCTCCTCCTCCTTCTTCTTCTTTCCTTTTTTCTGGTACTGAGGGTTGAAAACAGGCCTCCCATGCTCTGCAAGTGCTGGACCACTGAGCTACACCCTCAGCCCATTTTTTACTTTTTTGAGACAGGGTCTCCCTAAATTACACAGACTGCCTCTGCTCTCAAACTTGCAATCCTCCTGCCCCCATCTCCCAAGTGGCTGGGATTACAGGCATGCTCCACTGAGTCCAACTCTTTATAATTATTCTAATGCCTAGCCTGGGGCTAGGATTTAGCTCAGTTGGTAGAGCGCTGCTCTGCAGTCTCCGAGGTCCTGGGTTCAATTCCCAGTACCTCAAAAACAGGAGAAGGAAGTGGCAATCCACTCCCGAGGCAATCCCAAACCAATCAGTCAGCAATGGGTTCTCAATAACCTTACGAGGGTCACTATGAGTTGGACACAACTTGACAGCACCTAACAACAACAACAATGCCTACCCCAGTGTAAGGTGTTTAATTGTGTGGCTCATAACAAGTTAAGGTAGCGTAGCAAAGAACGGGAATACCAGAGCACCTAAATTGTACTCATGAGGAATCTGTACATGCACCAGGAGGCAATTGTTCAAACAGAACAAGGAACCACTGCATGGTTTAAAGTGGAAAAAGCTGTGTATCAGAGCTGTATTCTTTCACTGTACCTCTCCAATTTCTGAGCAAATAATCTGATAAGATGGACTTTGTGAACAAGAACCTGGCATCAGGATTGGAGGAAGACTCATTAACAACCTGCATTATGCAGATGACACAACTCTGCTTCCTGAAAGTGATAGGATTTGAAACATTTACTGAAGAAGATCAAAGAACATAGCCTTCAGTATGGATTGTAAGTCAATATCAACAAAACAAAAATCCTTACAACTGAGTCAGTATGCAACTTCACAATAAATGGAGGAAAATTTGAGGTTGTCCAAGATTTTGCTTTACTTGGTTCTATAATCAACATCCGTAGAAGCAGCAGTCAAGAAATCAAAAGATGCATTGCATTGGGAAAAAGCTGTGGCAAAAGATCTTTTTAAAGTGTTGAAAAGTAAAGATGTTACATTGAAGATGAAGGTGTACCTAACTCATGCCATGGTATTTTCTGTCATATCACATGATTGTGAAAGCTGGACATTGAGCAAGGGAGACAGGAGAAGGATTGATGCTTTTGAGTTATGATGCTGGAGACGTATATTCAATATATCATGGACTGCCAAAAGAACCAACAGATCTGTCCTAGAAGTTCAACCAGAGTTCTCCTTTGAAGCCAGGATGGCTAGGCTGTGTCTTACATACTTTGGACATGTAGTCAGTAGAGACCAACCTCTGGAGAAGGACATCATTTTTGGGAGAGTGGTAGGTCAACAAAAAAAGTAAAACCCTCCACTGGATGGATTAACACAGTGTCTGCAACAATGGGCTTAAACATAAAAAAGATCATGTGCCTGGCATAGAATCAGGGAGTGTTTCATTCTGCAATACATAGGGTTACCATAGTCAGACCCAACTCAAGGGCACCTATCAACAACAACAAACTCCAGTGTATTTTCTCATTGCACCATGGTATTTCTCTTCTGTATCACTCTTTCTCTTTAGACTTGAAGGTGAAAAAATCTAAATTCAGCTGGGTTCACATGCATCAAGCATAGTGGGAAAACCAAGAACATTATTTGTGATGCAGCTCTAAAGATACATTTGCCTGACTTGAGAATCCTTAGATGCTAGTAATATTCTTAGCAATTTAACAATGTATGTAAAGGTATCATTTCCCTAATGCACAGAATCCCCTCCAGCCTTATATGCTATTTAGAAAATCCCAGATACCTTGATTAAAACAAATCTATCATATATCTCTTCACCTGTCTTCCATCTAGACTAAGCAGCTTCAAAAATGTGTAAACAGTGTCCAAGGCATATTTATGATATTTCCCTTATCCACCAAATAACCAATACATCTTTAACTATCTTGTAAATTTATGCATATTACTTTGCATCTTAATGTATATTTTAGAATGCTGGATATCGAACAAATAATAATACATATTGCATTTAACCACTAAAAGTAGATTGCTTTTATTAAACTCCAAATAATATGTAAATTATACTTTTGATTGGCTTAAATTGGTTTATTTAGATTCATTAAAATTCTATCATAAAATAATTCTAATTGTTCTTTTTCAAACAAATCAGGTACATATTTTTAATCAGTGAATGCCTGAAAATGCTTGGAACATCTTCTATTGGAGACAGGAGGTGATTTACCATGAAGCTAATGAAGCTTTAATTCAGTGTCCTTCCAAACCTGTTGTCTAATTTTGGACCTGTATACACAAATTTTTCCTAAAGATAGAACTCCAAATGGTATAAGCTTCAGCATCCACAAAATCTAGATCTAAACTTTGGCTAAGGAGTATTCTGTCAGTAGACAGAATATTGTATCTATAGAATTGGGCACAAGCCTTTCCATTTATGCTCAATGAACATTGAACCAAAATAAGTGCTTATGTCAGGTTTAAAGTAGATAGAAATAGTTTCTGTCTAAATGCCTTGACAGTTTCCAGTGGTTTTGGATTAGCACTAGACTGGGATGTCAGTCACTTATTTAGCATTTTATATTTCCTTTCTCTTGAATAGAGATAGACAAGAAGCACTTAGCTTACCATAATATTAGGCAATGGAGAGTGCATTCACACACTTATACACATAAGTCTCTAAATGCTTTGGAAAGAAAGACAATTCTACTTTTGGTCAATTCTGGCTCCAGGAATGAAAAAACACTGTTTAGTTTAAAATTTTGAAGAGAGAGCATCTGGATTCAGATCAAAAGTCAATGCCAAACACTTATTAGGTAGATATTTCTTTGATTTGTCTGATCGGCTTACATGTCTGATATCTTGGAATGACAGCATGATTTACATCTTCATTTTAGTGGAAGAATATTTTTTTAATCCCCTGGGAAGAAAAAATGGGGTAGTTGTACATATGAACCAGTTTAAGTAAGCTTGGATATTATAACTGATTTCAAAATTCTCAAGGAGATGGTCGCATGATTACTATGGTTTTTTTTTTTTTTTTTTGGTTTGCATTTTAACAGCTGATACATTGCCAGCAATGTTTTTGCATCAGTCACTGCAATGGAATGGCAGTTATGAGGGAGAACCACCTTATAGATCTCTAAATAACAACAGTAATGGTAACACTCAGCATTCTAAAAAACTCCATGTGTCAACATATAGGTCCATTTGATTTAGGATTTTTGATTCAGTATCTCTTTTCATAGGTCTGCTGTTATCAACTGGTACACAGTAATCTTTCTTAGCCTCGATTTTGTCAACTGTCAAAAGGAAATATCTTTACAGTTTGTGAGAAACAGACATGTTAAACTTCTAGGCTGCTGTTTGACACACAGTCAATAAATACAAAACAGTGTTACTTTTTCAATGAATAAATGAGAAGCATATTTTGCATACATAAGATCACATGGGGGAGTCTAGGTTGAGAATGAAAGCACCTCTTGCTTACACAAAAGAGTGAACACCTGTGCTTTGGAAGCTGACCTTTCTGGAGGAGTAAATGGTGAGAACACAAGGGTCCCCTAAAGGCTGTGTTCTTCCTATTGTATCTTAATAATGTCATACATGATATAATCACAAAGAATTGGTTGTACATTGTCCTGAAAAGCTGGTGGCTTGTTTCATTTTCTGCCATGCGTTAGTATAAGAACTGTAGATTCCCCAAAGGAGCACTGCAAAGAATGCCTATGTAGTACTGAAAGATTAAGTTGTGTTCCAGAAGTTTATTAAGGTATAGGCTGCCTATACAACAACAGCAACATATGTTTGCAGGGCTGGGGTTTAGCTCAGTTGGTAGAGTGCCACTCTGTGGTCTCTGAGGCCCTGAGTTTGATCCCCAGCACTGCAAAAAGTGGGAGAAGGATGTGGAAATCCACTCCCGAAGCAATTCTGAAACAATCAGCCAGTGAAAACTCTATGAAGGTCACTGTGAGTCAGACCAGACTCAAAGACACCTAACAACAACAATGTGTTTGCAGAGTATCCACTAACTGTGATTCCAACAGATATTTTCCTTTTCATTTTTCAAAATGACAAGAGGGATCACAATTTAACAGTAAAATACCCCTCACCATCTCTTTGCATTTTTCTATAGTCTCATTCAATAAATAAGAAAGTGGCCTTTTGATTAGGTCTCTAGAAAGTAATGTGCTAACATAACATTCAGATAAGGCCATCACTACAGAAAAGCAAAGTATGTAATTTGAGGTGTGCTCTATGGCTCTGCTAATGTTTTGTTATTGTTTTTTAATTACCCAACAGCTTACTATGATGACTGAAATCTCTACTACCATTTCTTCTAGAACATAAGAGAAAAGAAGAATTTATTTGACCTAAGATGATTTAACTGGTTAATGGGAAGACTTGATTCATTTTTTGGGAAACATAAATAACTCATTGAGATTAGTTCCATTTATCCTTGGCTACCAGGAAAACTATGGTAAATTAAATATGTAAAAACTATATTAGATATAATCAACAAAGCTTGGTGTGGTGTCAGATGCCTTTAATGAGGAGAGTAAGGCAGAAAGATAATAAGTTTGGGGCCAGCCGAGGCTACATAATGAGACTGTCTCAAAATACACACACACACACACACACACACACACACACACACACACACACACACACAAATACATAAATTTAAATTATTATAATTAACAAGCACATTTGCATGTAAATGTCCCACTTTTCCTTTGGAAGTCTACCTCTGGTTCTATAACCTTTTCTACTCCTGAGGACTTTTCAGTTCCTGAGAGTTGGCTAGTTTAGAGGCTGGTAAGTTATTGATGTTAATATAATAACAGTTACCATAATAATAATATTATTAAAAATGGATATGCTAAAATTTTAGAGAGTTAATTATGAAGCTGAACATCAATTTTATTAAATTTGTATTTAACAACCAGGCCCAATGGCACATGCCTGTAATCCCAGTGACTTAAGAGAGGCTGAGGTAGGAGGATCACAAGTTCCAGGCCAGAAGAAGCCTGCACAATTTAGCAAGACATTGTCTCAAAATAAAAATAATAATAAGATCAGTGGTGGAGTGCCCTGGATTCAATTCCCCAGTACTATAGGAAAAAAAAGTATTTAAGTGAAAAAAAAATAAGGATAGGTGATATATAAGCAATACATATTCATTGTAATAAAGTAATACAATAAAGAAACACACACATATATTGTAATAATTAATATTTACTTAAATATTACTGTGTGCCAGGGACTTGGTTAAAATTTTACATCTTGAGGTCGGTATTGTTATTCTCATATCACAAATAAGAAAATGGATGCTTCAAGAGGTTAATTAATTAGCTGGACACCCTGGCACACACCTGTAATCCCAGTGACTCAAAAGCTGAGGCAAGAAGATAGCAAGTTTAAGACCAGAGGCAGCCTGCACAATTTAGCAAAACCTTGTCTCGAGATAAAAAATATAATAGGGGCTGGGAGTGCAGATCAGTGGTAGGGCACTTGCCTGGCATATAAAATGCCCTGGGTTCAATCCCAGAGTATTGATAGAAAGAGAAATGGGGAGAGAAAGAGAGAGAGAGAGAGAGAGAGAGAGAGAGAGAGAGGGAACACATTTTGTAAGAAGTGAAGTTGGAAGTTGAACATAAGCATTCTCAACCAATGAATTGACAAATTTAACCTATATACATATATACATACCTAGTTACTAACATCCTTCCAGATATTTAGTTATATATAAGAATATTTGTATAATGTGTATGCATAATGATATAAAATTTTATATAAAATTGATCTTACTATATATTATGTAAGTTAACTTTTGTTCACCAATGTGGGGTGGGCCTCCACCTATATAAAAATGGATTGATACATAATTTTAATGGCTGAATAATACAGAAGACTTTAAGCATTAAACTTGTAATACTCAATATATATTGATAACAAAAGATGAATACAAGTCACATTTGACTTCTGCAATTATAAGAGGTGCTCAAAGTGGTAACTATGGTAATTCAATTAAAGTTCAAAAAGTAATGCATAAGTAATATCTCTTAAGATATGTATTCATATTTTGGCATCCTGTAGTATATCCTGTATTGCAAGCACAGCAGAATTTATCAATGAATACATATTTATCCTCTTTTATGGATGAAAAGAGAGAGATGAATTCCTTAGAACATCCTTTTATGGGTCTTTTGTATACTGATGAGATTCCTCCTTGGTTTAAGTCCTGCTAATGGGATTATTATGGCTAAGGATGTACTCATTTTATATTTTGGTGCATCTTTCTAAACAATCAGATGTTGTTGTTGTTGTTGTTGTTGTTGTTGTTGTTGTTGTCGTTGTTAGGTGCCATCGAGTCGGTATCCGGCTCATAGTGACCCTCACAGGGTTTTCAAGGCTGACTGTTTCAGGATTACCTTGGGAGTGGATTGCCAGGCCCTTCTCCCATTTTTGCGGTGTTGAACTGGGGACCTCAGAGACTGCAGCACAGTGCTCTAACAACTGAGCTAAATCCCAGACCAAACAATCAGATAGTTTGTGCAAATTTATCCTCCTAGCAACAACAAAAAAGCTGTATCCCATTCCTAAACATCCTTGTAAAAATCAAACTGTATCAGTATTTTTTAAACTTGTCAATATGATTGTGATTGTGGATAAATTTATTTTTTATTTTTATTGTCAGTTGTATTTGAGGAATTAGTAACCATGCTTTTAAAAATCATCTTAATGAATATTTTTACAAAGTTGAACTCTTGCAATCCCATTATACTAAAAAATTATAATACCTTTCTGTTTCATTTATGCTGTTCAATTGAAAACTCATTGCTTTTTTTAAAAATAGAAATACTATACTTGAATTGAATAAAGTTGACTACCGAAAAGTTTAAGGTAATCTCAACATTTCTGAGACAGATTTATAATGTTGTGAAACTGTGTGACTTCATATCTCTGTGAATGTAGCCTAATCAAAAAGCCTTTCCTGAAGAATAATCTTTATGTGTGGGATAAATATTTTTCTATTTTTGGTATGTTATTTCCCTTAAAACAATGCATTCCAAATGTGTTAGCATTGTAGAGTTTCATTGTATGAGTCAATCTACAGACTTTAATAACCAAGACAGCAAAACTGTTTCTCATTTAATATTATCATAAAAAGC
This sequence comes from Pedetes capensis, assembly GCA_007922755.1. Classification (NCBI taxonomy): domain Eukaryota; kingdom Metazoa; phylum Chordata; class Mammalia; order Rodentia; family Pedetidae; genus Pedetes; species Pedetes capensis. Next base: position 15,688 of record VMDO01015194.1, on the reverse strand, counting down.
AATACTTTACTACTGTTTCTAGTTAAAACACAAATGTAAAGGTGTGCTAATTTTCAAATCAACCATATTACTTTCTTTTACCATTCTTAAATAATTCTAGTTTTGTAATTCCTGCAATTATGCGTATTTATTTTTTGTACTTATGGAAACTTTAAATGTAGAACTTGTATTTAAATGCTGACTGGTGAAAGGAAACAAGCACTTTATGGAAATTTTATCATGAAAGAGTATATAGATGAGTTGTTTTGAATATTTCCATTTCTATCACTCTTGCCACAACTCACAAAAAATTGTGTGAGTCTATTGGGGATTATGAAACAAGATATTTTTCCAAATTATACCACAGAATAAAACAAAAGCATACAAAACCCGAAACAGCTGGCATCATGGGGTATGTTTACATTACTTTTGATTACCTATGTTTCTTCTGGTTCCGTATGTTGTTTACTCTGTTCTAAGCTATGCTTTATCTTTGGTTACTTGCTCACTCCCTTTCCTGTGGTATTTCTGTGCTTCCTGAGGTATCATTCAGTATATTCAGGTGACATGCAGGCTTTTTCACCTTTGGTTTATTAATAGAGGTGCTATACCACCTAATGCCACACCAAAATGGAAAAAAAATAGTGTTCCATAGGATTCTCTATTCGGGTTCATTTTTTGGATATAATAATGTTCCCAAGGTTTATAAGGCATAGACTATTAAATGTTTCCTTTAGAGAGTTGTTGAAACAGTGACATAGTACTCTTATCTCTATTCTCTTCTCTACATATTTCTATCAAATGTCTTGATAGAGCCTAATAGATGAATCCAAGCATATTTCAATTAGAGTATGGTAAATGTCAATCCTTACCAAAAGTGCCTTTTGTGTACCTTCAATCTGCAGTCATAACTCAAAGTGGCCAAGTTAACAACCTGAAACATGAAATATGATCATTGATTTCAGAAATCATGCTATTTTTAGGTTTTAATTTGTGCTCAAATTTCTTTCTAGAGAAAATTATAATCATTTTCCTTTGTGATTTTCTATTTCTAATGATATTCTTCTCTCAAACTTCTATCTTTTCACAACCTCAAATTTTGTCCAGCACAACTGGACTTTTTTTAGAGTATGTGCAGAAATGTTAGAGGAACAACCTAGAATGAATTAATCCCTCCTTGCTCAGTTGTAGTGCAAAGACAATAATGAAGTTTGGCTTCTGAGTCCTATGAACTTTAGGATTAGTGTAACTAGTAGAAGGTTGAGTCTTTCAAGTAAAAAGATCCCTTAATTAAGTCATGTTGTTGGCAAGAAATTTTCTATTTATTACTTAGTGTCTTAAGGATCTTACTGGAATGCCAAAATCTAATGCAAAAAGCTTCAATAGGTTCTGTTAGAAGACATTGTGTCATTCATACTGACTTTATATGCAAGTTGTTGTCAATTTCAGTGATTTTTTTCTACTTTTTTGCTTGAAAAATTTTGAAATTATCCTTTAATTAAATTGTGACAAACAATAGACCAGTTAGCTTATTTAAATCAGTTTTTGTTGAGAAACTTTAGGTTAATTTTAACCCTATGAGGCCATTTAGTTCTTTTTCCAGCAGAGTTTATGATAAATTCTGCTAATTTTGTTCCATAATACATGTCATAGTTATCTGGAGGTGGTTTTATGTAATGTATCTTCAGTTAGTGCAGAAAAGGTGATGTTTTCTTCAGTTTAGTTGCAAATAATTATGAGCTATCTCTTTCTATAAAACCTTAATATAAATGTTGCCTTTGTTTTTGATTTTTGTCATAAGGGAAATAAAATTTGAGAAGGCAGAACAAGTCACTGCAGGAAAAAATTTAATGCATATTTTTGAAAAAGGTTATCCATTAATTATACTGTATTAATTGATTTTTTATTTGTTTTGTAATTATATCTGGAATACAAAGTCACAAATGGGAGAGAAAATCAACATAACATTATCATTAGACTTCACTAACTCTTCCTCTGACTTATTAACTCTCATGTAACTTACCATTTTTAGCTACTTCTGGGGTAATAATTTCATTTTCGCTATGTATACATTTAACTTTTAAAAATTCATATTTACACCAGTGGAGTTCTCTTACAACTATTAGGGCTAACAGATGTTAAAATCCTCAACATCACTTTTTATATGAAAAGTTTTGAATTTAGCACATAAGTGCTTTAGGATAAATTACAAGAAAAATATATACAAAATGGATATATGAAATCAAACTTTCACTTGGAATTGTTGTTGTTGTTATGTGCCATCAAGTCATGTCCGACTCATGGCAACCGTCACAGGGCTTTCAATGGCTGATTGTTTCGGGATTGTTCCAGGAGTGGACTGCCACATCCTTCTGTTTCATTAAGAATAGAGGTTTAAAATTATATTTATGTATGTGTGAGTGTATATATATATATATATATATATATATATATATATTTAATTCTTGCTCATTCATACTTTTCTCAGACCCTTTACAGAAGTAACAACACTTCTCATGTTGATTTATATTTCCCATCTTCATTTTTATTTTTATTACATATATATGAGATGTGATAAAAATATGGTCAATGTTTAAATTAAAAAGTATATTATTCACAAAGGAGGACTTCAGCGAGTGGCAAGAACAATGGACTTGAGTGTATTTGAAGTCAGGAGGAGTATTTTGAAGATTAATGACAATGTGTCTTTTACTATAATAATTTTTAAAAATATTCACCTTATTTTTTTGTTCATACCTCAAATGTGTCTATATACAACATCTAGTGTTTGTGACATTTGTAAATAGATGCTATAATCAATATATCCTTTGGCAACTTGAATTTTATACCTACTTTTATGTTTTTAATATATATCCATGTTAGAACACATTGATATAGTTTGTTCATTCCAAATTCTGTCATATACCATTGTGCAAATATACCTCAATATTTTAATTTATTTCCTTATTGGTAAAACTTTGGGATCATTCCCTAAATGTTTTCTATTATAAACAATATTATAATTATAATTTGGGGTAGTAATTATGAATTTCTATTACCCCACATTTTTGCCAATACTGTATCATTAGACTTTAATTATTTAATTGTTGCATGATGAATATAAGTAGTATCACTTTGCACTATTACTTGACATGTTTTTCAATTAAAAAATCACATTTTATGTGTTTTTATTTATTGAAGTATTGAAGAATTAAAACATATCTTTAGGTTTTTACTAGATTTTTAATTATTACTTTTTAAGTTATTGTACAACTTAATGACTTTCACTATGACATTTTCATACATGCATATCATCATACATTGCTCATGTTCACCCCTACTACCCTCTCATGTTCCCCAAGACCCCCACCGCTGATCCCCTTCTCTGCCAATGGTCCCCCTTTTGCTTGCATGTCATGTATATGTGTGTGTGTGTCCAGATTCTCCATCCCTGTTTCTTGATAATGCAGTTTTTATGGGAGAGAATGGAGGTTTTGTTCAACATATACATAAGTTTACTATATTAAAACAGCTTTTTTCTCTCATAAGAAGAAAGGAAAGATAAGTTTGAGGGCCAAATATTTTCCTTTAAAAACAGAAAATGATATTCTTTTTGTAAAGTGTGAAACTTTGCTCTTTCTAAATTAGCTCTGTGGAACAGAAGCGTCCTCACCATTGGCTTTTTTGATTCTAGCATTTAAAAAAATGTACAAAGGAGAGTGAAATGGTTAAATCATCACCTGACTGAGGCTAACAATGGCAGGGTCTCCTAAGTATTTAGTGTCGCAAACTCTACCTAGCTTATCTTTAAGGAAGGAATTCCAGTGAAGGAGTACATACATTTTTCAAACTACTGGCTTTCCTTACCTTTAAATGGCCCATAAAACATGTTTGTTTAGAATTAGGGACACATATTTTCCTGGAAATAAAATTGTAAAATATAGAGATTCATAGTGGCTAACTGTCCAGATACATTCTTAAATTAATGCAACTGAAAGAATAATTGATTTGGGTGGAAAAACTTAACCACTATTCTACAATGTCCTTTGCTATGAGAAAATGCATTGCATAGGTCCTCCTCATTCTCTAGAGGCTCAGAAGAGAGTTTACCTGTGACTCCTGAGGTGGAGACCATCTGCACTTAAATATAAATGAGCCATTAGCCAGGAAATTAACACTCTTGGGTAGTTTTCTTAGAATTCCCTGGGAGTTTAATCATTTAAAGTTGATAACAAGAAATCTGAACACTTTCACATTCCATTATGAGATTAGTTTCATAATATTGTCAGCTATCAAATGCAATGTTTATTTAGGATCACATCTGTTATTTTACTTTTCTATTATTTTGAAACCAATTCAATCCTTAATGGCAAGATTTATATTCAGTCAAAGATACAATTGCTTTTCCCTTTACATAGTTGTGTATCTAACTGACATGTATAAAATATCTTTACAGATAAAAGCATGTTTCTATATAGGGAACCCACAGAAAGAAGGTATCTCAGCAGTGAGCCTCTTTGTTATCTGAACATTTGTGAAGTCAAATCTGCTTTCTTTCTGAGATAAGTACAAAGAGAACCAGAAGTATAGAGTGAAAAAAGGGAGAGATGCTAAAGTCATAGAGTTCAGTCCAGTTGGAGGTCAAATACATGAATTCAAGCAGATTTCTTGATTTTGCTGAGTCTCAATTCTGTATCCATGAAATTCTAATACTTAAGAGGTGCTTTCCACTTTAATCTTGGATTATCCTGTCTACCTTTTCTGTCTTCTCCATTTTACTGAATAGAAGCACCACCCAAACCATAGAATCTCCTTCATTTCTCTTTTTACCCTAAAACACATGAAACTCATTGATAAGTCCTCTCTACTTTCCTACTATTCACAAGGCACTTGAACCTTCTATTTAAACTACAGTCTTCTACATCTAGACTAATAATTGCTATTCCTTTAGTTCAGTCTTCACTTGGTAGGTGGAGAATCTTTTTTGAAAGTAAGTCAAGTGTCATCAATCCTTAATCCTTGCTTAAAACTTTTTTGAGATTTTCATTGTATTTAGACTCAAATCTCTGAGGATGAGTCTCCATGCTCTCTGTCCCTCTCTCTTACCTAGTATTGTCTCCTGCTACCCCCTTATTGCTCTTTACTCCTCTTTTTGTTCTCTGCCTCAATGCTTTGTGAGAAATATTTCCACCATCTGGAAATATTGGGATCTTCTCATTGTTACCTTTTTCTCATCATTCCTTTTTAGAGTTAACTGTCTTGGCTATAAAGAATCTTCCTTAGCCGGGCGTGGTGTTGCACACCTGTAATCCCAGTGGTTTAGGAGGCAGAGGCAGGAGGATCACAAGTTTGAGACCAGAGGCAGTCTGCGTAATTTAGCAAGACCCTGTCTCGAAAAGTAAAAAAAAAAAAAAAAAAAAAATGGGCTGAGGGTGCAGCTCAGTGGTCCAGCACTTGCCTAGCATGCAAGTGCAAGGCCCTGGGTTCAACCCCAGTACCACACACAAAAGAGAGAGAGAAAGAGAGAGAGAGAGAGAGAATCTCCCTTAACTGCCCTAGGTAAAATATTCTCCATTCTAACACAAGTCACTCTTTAACATATTACCCTCTCACCTTCCATATGTTGTTGTTGTTAGGTGCTCTTGAGTGGGTATCTGACTCATAGCGACCCTCACAGGGTTTTCAATGGCTGACTGTTTCAGGGTTGCCTTGGGAGTGGATTACCAGGTCTTTCTCCCATTTTTGCGGTGCTGGGAATTGAACTCAGGACCTCAAAGACTGCAGTGCAGCGCTCTACCAACTGAGCTAAATCCCAGCCCCACCTTCCATATAGAACTTATTAATAAATAAAATTATTATGTTTTTCTTATTCTAATCTATTTTCTGTTTCAATTAGTATCACCTACCCAGTATGGGGTCTGCAGCCACAGCAACCTAGCATTGATCCTGTCCAATCTCAGAAGCTAAGCAGGGTTGGCCTAGTTAGTCCTTAGATGGGAGACAGCCTGGGAATACCAGGTGCTGCAGGCTAGGGAAAAGGACCTGGCAGCCCACTCCTGAAACAATCCTCCAGTGAAAACCCAAGGACAGCAGAAAAGAACTGAAAATAGTACCGGACATGGCACAGTGTCAGAGAGTGTTTTGTTCTATTGTACATAGAGTTGCTCTGAGTGGACCCAACTAGATGGCCCCTAACAACAACAACAACCCAGTATGGGGGAGTGGGAAAAAGACCTGGAATTTATTCATAAAAAATGTGCATTTATTTTTACATGTTCAAACTTCATTCACATTCATAGTACTCTCCATTTGATGCAATACATCTATTAAGACATTTTTACACCTATTGAGACATTTTTGTCTCACCTCCCCTACATTGGCTAAACATTTCCCTTTGAGGACTTCATCCAGGGAAACAAACACACAAAAATGCACAGGGTGAGATATGGTGAATAGGGAGGGTAGGGTACAAAGGGCATGCTGATTTTGGTCAAAAACTGCTGAACACTCAGCTGGGTACAAACAGGTGCATTTTCATGGTGGAAAGATCTGTCACCTGTTGGCCACAACTGGGCATTTCTTCCACAAATTGTGATGCAACCTTCTCAGAACTTCTAGATAACAAAAAGTTTAGTTGACCATTAACGCATAGGAACAAATTCTGACTGCACAGACCTTCTCACATTGGAGAAACAGGTCGTTATGTTTTATGTTTCTTTCTGGGTATTTGGTGTGGAGCTGGTCCCCTTTCATAAAATTTGGAAAAACAGTAAGTTCTATGAGACAGAAATTTGGCCAGCATATCTCATGCTATATTTGGAGGGTCCTATAATTATGAGTTGGATACCAACTCGACGGCACCTAACAACAACAAAGAGTGGTTGGGCTTGGATTTAGCTCAGCTCATAGAGCGCTGCTCTGCAGTTTCTGAGGTCTCAGTTCGATTCCAAGCACCATGAAAATGAAAGGATGTTGCAATCCACTCCCAAGGCAATCCCAAAACAATCATCCATTGAAAACCCTGAGGGTTGCTATGAGTCGTACACAACTTGATGGCACCTAACAACACAACAACAAAGAGTGGTTGGCACCTATTAGGGGTCTAGACAATAATTTTGGAAATCATTGATAGGTGCTAATGCTTTCTCATAAATGTGTGTGTGCTTATGTATGTGTGTTCTTTGTATGTGTGTATTCTTAAGTAACTGTGCCAATTGTTATAAAGGGTACAAAATTGATCATTGATAGCAGCCTTCTGGCACAATGGAAATTAAAATATGTATATGAAAGAAACTTAAAACTAGGAGCAAAGAGAAATGCCCATAAAGCAGCTTAGGAAATAATAAAATTGGTCTTTGGTGGCTTAAAATTTCATGAACAAAAGTCAAGATAATTTTGAAGTAATTACTGGAAAAGTGCTAACTGAGGCAGAAAATCATTTGAATGTGAGTAGGATGAATTATTCCTCAGGTGCCCTTAAGGTTTGCATATATACTATAATAGAACCTAGACGCATAGAATTTTGCAGTGAAGTTTTCATGTTTTATAGGATTAATTTACAGTATTTAATGGTGTAGTATATTACATAGCATGTATGGAATCTTTTCACTTTCTTATTTGAAATGAGAATCCTGTTAGGGCTTTGCAAATCTCTTGATGGGATATAAATTGTAAAGAGTAAGAACTGGAATTCCAGAGAGTACATTCTGTCCCTAATTCTAACACTTAAGCAGACATTTGTAGTCAAATTACTTCCATTTATTTTTTTTTCCTCTCAAAAGTACATTTTCCAGGTATTTTTGGAGAACTAATTAGTTTCCATTAATTAATTTGTTTCCATTATTGCCTTAGTAACTATTGTACCTCTAGGTAACTAATTGTTATGGTGCGGACCTCATTTGCCAAAGCCAATACAATAGGCTTTTGTTTGACTAGAATTCTTCTGTGATGTCAGCCAATTAACTAAAGTGATTTTTAAATGCCTACCTTATAAGCCACTTTGTGTCAGGGCACTGCAGGTACTCCCAAAAGTAGACAACTAGGTCTCTATACTCAAAAACTAAAAATCTACTTGGTAAGAAAAACTTAATTTACAAAAACATGTAAAATGAATATAACATACAATTAAGATTCTATAATATGTATTAAGAATAGAAAATGATCATGAAAGTCACAGAGTAATTGTTACCAAAGTTCAACTGAACTCATTCTTATAGTATTCATCCTATTAAGTTGGAAAGTTCCTAGATATTTATCATCATGCCTTAATACTTTTAGTCATCAACATTTATGAGCTGTGTAAAGGGAAAGAGAAAGTAGCAGAGGAAGGAATAAGGGAACAAATCACTGGTAAGTGCCAAGTAAATTTCAGTTACATATGTCCCTATGCTTTTTTTCATTTAATCCTAATAATTAGGTTGCAAAATAGATTTACTTGTGTGCATTTCACAGTTGGGGAATGTAGGCTCAGAGAAGGAAAGGACTTGCACCAGGTAGCTCAGCAGGGAAGTGGTGAGGACAGACTGAGTTTTCTTTCCCAAGCTACTGTCTCTCTGCAGTGTCGTACAACCTACTAGATTTAAAAAAAAAAAAAGTCTAAAATAGCAATCAATACAAAGAGAGATTATTGATGGGATTTGGAAAAGCATTTGGTTCACTTCCATTAAGTAGTTTCCTTTATGCTTTGCCCCAGCATGCTTAAGAATAATATAACAGAATGGGTTTTATTAGCAAAATGAGGAAATGGAGTAATCAAATCTCCACTTGACAAGACTCATGATCTCTCCAAGAAATTCATAAACTTAACCCAAGATACAGATAAACTTCAATAATTATGAAACAAAAAGTATCAACAGTGAAATGTAAGATATGAATAATTTTTTGTGTATGTATGGCTACTCTTTCCTTTTTCATTATTACTTAAATTGTTCCCACAAAAGGCAACTTGTTAAGAAAAAGTTAGGAGGATTAAATTAAAGTTGTGCTCCTTTGCATAATTTATAAAGGAATAAAATTTAAAAACTAATTCAAGTTAGTAAAATATTTTGGAGCAGTTATGCAATACTCCAACAAAAATTGTACCCTCTTTGACTCTAACATGTTACATCTTTTCACAAAATAACAATCTGGCTCTTTCCTTCATTTATTCAAAACTAAGGTAATCATCCTAGCTTTAATATTGCCTACAAATTAACATTATTTAAGGAAGCTATATAATACCTGTATCATATGAGAACTTGCCTACTTTCTGAAAATTCTTCTGTCAACCTTTACATATGCCATGGAATATGTAGAAAATTAAGCTCTATACATACTTAAAAGGAGTCTGGGAAGGAAAAATTCATACAATATAACCTCTTTTAAAATACGAAACTGATTTCTCTGCCACAATCATGTATGCTCTGTGCTCTCCAATAGCATACCCCCAACCATCTGTGGTTCCTGAACATTGACAATTGTGGCTAGTCCAAGTTGACATGTGTTGTGAGTGTAAAATTTAAAGATTACATACATAAAAAAAAGAATGTGAAACAGCTCATGGATTCTTCTATGTTAATTGCATATTTAAATGATAATAACATATATACGGGGTCAAAGAAAATATGTGTATAATTAATTTCATCTGTCTCCTTTAACTTTTTAAAAAATGTTGCTGAAAATTTTTGAATTAAAACTACATACATGGCTTGAATTTATTTGTATTGGACAAAAGTTCAAAGTCAAGAGGTAAACTGTCATAGCTATCCTTTTCACACCTTAATGTTGATTGTTACTGCTTGCACCTTTGTCATTCAAACCCATGCATGAAAGGCACCTAGTGATGTTGTCTCTATGACCAATTCACCTCAACGCATTCATCATATTAATATTTATCATCCATTAGGAAATACAGAGATGAAAATGATGGAGCTTCTGCATTCTGTCTGGATGCCTGTGTAAGATATATATATCCACTTAATAATAATTCAAGGCATAATGAGCAAAGAACTCCAAAAGATCAGAAAAGACCTTATAGCTTGAGGAAAAGAAAAAAAGAAATCATTTTATTCAAAGATTTGAGGAGCAAGGTACTTGAGATAGGCTTGGGAGAAGTGAGAGAATTAGAGGTCAGTCAATGCATAAGCACTATCAGAAAAGGATGAACAATGAAAAGGGTAAGTCATTTAATTAAAAGGAAGTATGGCAACTAACCCAGAACAGAGAAATAGAAAGCAAGAGGGAAAGACAAGTGATGTCTGCATTGTGGAGGTCCTGAATGTTGTTTTAGTTATCTTTCTTGTCCCTGTGATCAAAATGCCTAAGAGAACAATACTCAAAGGGGAAGAAAGATTTACCTTAGCTCATTGTTTCAGAATGTTCAGTCCATGGTCATGTGGGCCCATGACTCTGGGCCCATGGTGAGGCAGTATGTCATGGTGGTGTTGAGTGTATGACAGAAACTGTTCATCTCATGGCAGACAGGAAGCAGAGAGCAAGGAAGTGACTAAGGACCCGGTATAATCTTCACAGACAAACTCCCAGTGACCTACTTTCTTCAACTCAGCCCCACCTCTGAAAATTTTGAGAACCTACCAAAATAGTACCACCAGCAGGGGCTAAGCATTCAACACATGAGCCTGTGGGGGACATTTCATGTTCGAACCATAAAAAAAGCCAAGGTGGCAAAGTATCTTTAACTTGTTAGGCTGTAAGGAGTCACTGAAGACTTATCAACATGAATCACATACCAAAACTGTAGTTTTAAAGTTAGTATTAAGAAATGGCATATGGGTTAGAATTGGAAGAAATTAATTAAGATATTCCTGTAGCAAGATATACCTGTAGCCTTTGAGGATAAAGGTAGGTTAAGATGGTAGAATGAGAATAGAAGAAAGAAATGGACATAAATAGTATTTTTGAGGTACTATATTGAAGCCTAAATTGGACACATTCTACAATAGCATTTCTCTCTGTGTGTTATGTATGTGTTTGCATATCCCGAAATGACAGAATTTTCTTTACATTCTCCCGTCATGTTTAAGGAAAGTTTCTTAAAATGTCAATTTCTTTTTTTTTTTTCCTGAAACTTGGAGGCTGAACTCAGGGTCTCACATATACTTTGCAAGTCCTCTACCATTGAGCTACACTCCCAGTGCACTCCCAGTGCTCTACCACTGAGCTGCACTCCCAGCCCATTTTTTATCTTTCATCTTTTTATCTTGAGACAGGGTCTCTCTAAATTACACAGGCTGTCTCTGGCCTTGAACCTATGATCCTCCTGCCTCCTCCTCCTGAGTTGCTGGGATTATAGGTGTGCACTACTTTACCTGCCAAAATGTTAATTTCCTTAGTTTTCTAAAATTCCCCAAGGAAAATTTTTTGTCCATGTGTAGCTCAGTGTTATAAATGTTAAAAGTATATCTATTTAAAAATTTCTGAGCACAAATATATAAAAAGTACTTTTTTCATTATAACAAGCAGTATTTGTGCTATTTATCCCATTGTTTCAACCACAAATTATGCTTATAATTTCTAGCCAATTCAAATGTTAGCAACTGAAAGTAGATATAGTAGATATATATTCCCAATCTTAGCGGAACTCAATGAACACATTTAAATTTCTAGCAGCTGTTTTAGAATGTGAGAAAAAAAAATGCCTATATTCCTTTATTGTGCTGTAACATTATTCATGCCTCAAAATAGATTACATATTTCTCAAGAGAGATATAGTTATTTAGGCATGGTGTGTTTTATAAATATGCATATGAGAGTCAACTCTTTGACACATTTACAAACTTTGACTCAAATATCACTAACAAAGGACTACATTGTGTTCTCCAATATTCACTTAGGAAGACTTTTTCTGGGAACATTATGCTCATACCTCATTTTTGTCATCTGAGAAATGTAGAAACTTGTTCCTTCTAACTGGAAGATTTCTATCACTTAAATCCATTTCTCCCAAATACAGAGACCATGTGCATTATATCCAGAAGGAAAAATAAAGAAGCAAACTGCAGAAAGGGAACCTTCCTAAAGCAAAGCTGTAATGAATAGCAGCAGTTTGATTTCTCCTTAAAGGGTATTTACATAGTTTGAGAGAACTAAATAACCCATTTTAAACCATGAGTTCTTATTCATTGTCAGAATTTTAGTTCTTTACCCAAAGCAAAGTGTACATTACAGTTAGTTCCTAGAGAGTCCATGCTTTTAAGGTAACTCTTACCTTATGTTGTTGTTGTTGTTGTTGTTGTTGTTGTTGTTGTTAGGTACCTTCGAGTCAGTTCCGACTCCTAACGACCCTATGTACAAGAGACAAAAAATGTTGTCGTGCTTGTCTGCTATTTATAGAGTTTTCAATGGCTGGTTATTTTTTGGGAGTGGGTTGCCAGGTCCTTCTCCCAAGACTACAGCACCTGGTACTCCCAGGAGGTCTCCCATCCAAGTATTAAACAGGTCTGACCCTGCTTAGCTTCTGAGATCTAATGGGATCACATGCCACAGTAGTATGGCTGCAAACTTTCTCATACTGAAAGATAAACCATGGAAAATTTGGGGCAGCTTCCTCAGCATTGAAGTCCAATATATTAATAATCAAAACAGATAAATAATACTTGCATTTCATTGCTTTAGTACTGAATAATGTATAGTTTAGGTTTATGGAACTGCTCTTACCCACTAGATTTACACAAACATACCTTGCTTTTCATTTAAATGTCAATCAACTGTCAGCATGGTAGAGGAACAATGGCTTTAAAGTAAGTTGGATTTGCTAACCCTGACTCTACAAACTTTGGTTTTCACCTGAATAAGTTTCAGAACATTGCTGAGCTTTAATATCCTTATCTGAAAGTGAAAATAGTAATTTGTCTACTTCAGAGGATGATTTTTTCAGGATTATTTGAGAGATAGTGGACACATGAACATAAAAGTATTCCTAGACAGTCTAATACTTTCCCATACCAAACCAAATATATGTGGATTCAAACACTCCCAGAGCATTCACTTTATTCTTTTGTATATGATTATTTTACAGCCATAATTTTCCCAAAGCAATCAATCATTTGGAAGTTAAAGATGGAATGATTCAGAGATGCTGATCCTTGGCCAGATTCTAGAGGGAATGCTTCTTTACAAACTTATCAGAGACTGGAACATGATATTCCATTCAGCCAGAAACCCTCTTCTCTATCCTAATGTCAGCCGTGGTAAAGGTATTGAGTCTACAGAGTGCATTTTCTCCATGTCAGACTTTGGTTTTGATGTATCTTGAAAAACACTATCATCTGCTCTTTTGACTTGATCCCATCAATTTCATCTATTCCTTGGGTAAAAAACACCTTAAATCCTTCATTGTAGAATAGATATTTGGAAATTTAAATATTAGAGTCACCTGGAGTTTAAAAGGCAGTTTCCTAATCCTTATTTCTAGGTATAATGCTTCTAATTCTGACAAAAAGTCTAGGAATAGACCTTATAACCATCTTCTCTCTTATAGTTAATATTCCTTGATTTCACTCAGGGTGCTTATAACCAATATATTTTCATCTAAATGGACTTTACTGCTTTTAACAAGGAAAACTACTTACCTGATTTATATGTGATTTCTTCGTGGAAAAAATGAACAGAAATTCTGGTTATAATCAGATTTCCAAGTAAACATATGTTTCATTACTTGATTGAATTATGCCAATCTATGATTGGAAAATTAAATTAGGTTTGGACTTCAAGTGATCACTTCTGTAACAGTTGGTTATTTAGAAGGTAATCATAAAAGGTTTCTTTCATATATCATATGAAACACAATTAACCTAAACAGATAGAGCTTGAGCAGAAATGTCAAGAGGCTAAGAAATTTATAATAGGTTACAAGAGTCACCATTTCATAATAGCCCAAGAACACACTTACTTCCCTTTGTTCTCAATGATATTAGGAGCATTTTAAATGTGTAAAAAGGTTTTGAGTTGATTCTAAATCATAGTTTAATATAACTCCTTTGGGGAGGCCAGGCAATTAGTTATGCAAGGTTTGAATTTAATATGACTACGCATTGTTTTGTCTCAGGACCACTTCCTGTCATTAGATAGTCTGCAGGGGAATGATACATTGTTGATGAGGTTGCTAACTAGATATGCATGAATTAGGGTGTCCTTTCAACTGTCAAGATGTGTTAACTCACTGCAATAGCACCCTGGGGCTGGGCTTTAACTCTGTTGGTAGAGCGCCACTCTGCAGTCTCTGAGGTCCAGAATTCAATTCCCAGCACCACAAAAATGGGAGAAGGACGTGGCAATCCCCTCCCAAGGCAATCCCAAAACAGTCAACCATTGAAAACCCTATGAGGGTCGCTATGAGTCTGATACAACTCGTCGGCACCGAACAACAATATAGCACCCTAACATCTGATCCCATCTGACCTGGAAGCTAAGCAGTGTCAGCCTGGTTAGTCCTTGGATAGGAGACCATCTGCTTTTACTAGGTGTTTCAGGCTAGGAAGAAGGACCTGGCTATCCACTCCTGAAACAATGCGCCATTGAAAACCCTATGAATAGCAGAGAAGGACTGACAATAGTGCTGGGCATGGCACAATGTCCAGAATTGTTTCCTTGTGGTGTACATTGGGTTGCTACAAGTCAGACCAGATTGGAAGGCATGTAACAACAGCAACAATATATTCCTCATTTTGCTAGCTAATGCTGAAGAAGGCTACCAGACAAGACAAACAAGAATTTTGTTGTTTTTGTTGTGGTACTTGGGGGTTGAATGCAGGCCCTTGCACATACTTTAAAGTGATCCACCCCTGAGATGCACCCCTACCCCATTTTTATCTTGAGATATTGTTGGTATTGTTAAATACCATCAAGTCGGGTCTGAATCTCAGTGACCCTATGTACAACAGAACAAAACACTCCTTGACACTGTGCAATGCCTAGCACTATGTCAGTGCTTCTCTGCTATTCCTAGGGTTTTCAATGTTTTGGGATTGCCATGTTCTTGTCCCATTTTTGCAGTGCTTGGGATCAAACCCAGTGCCTCAGCGCAGAGTAGCACTCTACCAACTGAGCCAAACCCCAGCTCCACCTTGATACAGGGTCTGGCTAAGTTATGCTGGCTGCCTCCTGAGTTGCTTGGATTATAGCCTGAGCCATCATGCCCAACTCAAACAAAAGAAAAATTTTTAAACAACAACAAAAATTTAAAAGCTGTGAATCAGTTTTCATAAGAAAAGCTTTGGTTAACCCATGGAGAAATAAATTGTGTTGCAACATCCAATGAAAAGAATAATGTGATGCTTCATTCTGTGTGACTCATAGAATAATGGGCATTTACAGGGCTCTGCACACTACCTTTGCTTTTCCCTTTGGACAAACCTTTGTACATTCAAGTGTCAGACATGTGCAAGGAACTGGAGGCAGAAAACCAAAAGGGAAGAACATGCTCTGTGTTTCTCAAGCTTAAGGAAGTGAAGAAAAAATTCAAGCCTCCAGTGGCAGTAGTAAAAGATTCTATAGGGAAAATATTAAATGATACAGGAAACATCAAAAGAAGATGGGAAGAATACACAGAGTCATTATACAAGAAAGAATTGGTAGATGACCAACCATTCCAAGAGGTTGCATATGAAGAGGAACCAGTGGTGTTGAAGGACGAAGTGGAAGCTGCCTTGAAAGAACTGGCAAAACACAAAGCTCCAGGAATTGATGGGATACCAATAGAGATGTTTCAACA
>VMDO01015193.1:30343-52060 GCA_007922755.1 Pedetes capensis | reverse complement strand
GTTTTCCTTCAGGGAAGCAGAGCAGCATTCATTATTGTACATGCTGAGGATATGGAAGACTCTTAGTATTTTGGGATGACTGTGAGAATTACCTATGATTGAAAGAATCGTTTGCAGCAGGTATTGCAAACTTTTTCTTACAAGACTTAAGTGTAAATATTCTAGGAAGACAGCAATAGACAAAATGTAAAGAAAAAAATGACCAGTGACTGATTCCAGTGGAATATTATTTACAAAACCAGGAAGGGGGCCAGTTTTGGTTCCCTAATAAAAGATTCCTGAGCCTCCTGCCTCCTTTTTTTTAATGAGTAATTTTTTAGTTACTCTACAACATCATGGTTTCATTATGACATTTCCATACATGCATAGCATTGTACAGGCTGGGATTTAGCTTGCTGTGTGCTCTCTGAGGCCCTGTTTTCGATCTCCATGGTTTCTGTTTTATGGAATAATTTGAGGAGCATTTGTGTGAATTCTTTAAAGCTTTTGTAGAATTCTGGGGTGAATCCATCTAGTCCCAGGCTTTATTTTTGTTGGAAGACTCTTTATTACTGCATTGACCTTGCAGATTGTGGTATGTTTTTCAAGTTGTTTATGTCCTCTTGATTTAATTTTGGTAGGTCACATATGCCTAAGAATTTATCCATCTCATCTAGGTTTGCTCGTTTTTTAGAACATAAGTTTTCAAAACATTTCCTAATGTTTCTCTGGATTTCCCCTTTTTATCTCTGATTTTATTAATTTAAGTCTTCTCTCTCTCTCTCTCTTTTGGTTCATTTGTCTAACGGCTTGATGATCTTTATCTACACAAAGATCCAACTCTTTGTTTCATCCATTGTATTATTTTCTTAAATCTCCATATCATTAATTTCTGCCTTGATCTTTATTATTTCTTTCCCTTTCCTGATGTGGAGTTTTACTTGTTCTTATTTTTCAAAGCCACCATGTGCATCATTATGTTATTTATTGGAGGCCTTTTCTGATTTTTTAATTTAGGCACTCGTAGCTATAAACTTCCCTCTTAGAACTACCTTTCCTGTATCCCAAAGGTTTTAGTAGATTGTATTTTCATTTTCATTTGATTGTTGGAATTTTAAAATTTCCTCTCTGATTTCCTCGGTGACCAATGGTCATTAAAGTTCTCAGTGTCCATATATTCACATACTGTTTGTAGTTTCACTTGCTACTGATTTCTAGTTTTATTCCATTATGGTTCTATAAGATATGAGAAAATGTCTTGATTTTTCTACATTTATTAAGACTTGATTTATGGCTTAACATATGATCTGTTTTAGAGAAAGCTCCATGGCTGTTGAGAAGAATGTATATTTTGTAGCTTTTGAATGGAATATTCCATAGATGTCTATTAAGTCCATTTGATCTATTTTGTTGCTTAATTCTGAAGGTTTTTTCTTTTTTTTGGTCTGGATGTTCAATCTATCGATGAGAGTGGGGTATTGAAGTCACTCACTGTTATCAATTGTATCTGGACTTATCTGTCTCTTTATATCCAGTAGTATTTGTTTTATGAAACTGGGTGTACTGATATTTTGATGCATATATATTTAAAATTGTTTGGTTTTCTTGGTGGATTGTTCCTTTTATTAATGCATCATGACTTTCTCTTATTACTAATTATCATTTGTAGTCTGATTTGTATGGTATAAAGATGGCTATTCCTCCTTTTTTTTTGTTGTTGTTGTTGTTGTTGGTTTCTCCTTCCTTAGTATATTGATTGCCATCCTTTCACTTTCAGTTTCTGAATGTCCTGCTGGTGAGATATTTTTGTTGCAGACACATGTCCAATCTACTCATCTATGTGTTTTAATTGGAGAGTTAAGATCATTTATATCCATTTATATTTAGGATTATTATTGAGAAGGGTCTACTGATCTTGATAATTGTGTTGGGTGTTTTCCTGGTTGATTTGCATAGTATCTGTTCTTTTCTTTCTCCTTTATTCATATTTGGGCTTTGCTGATTTTTTGAGGTAGATATGACTGGTTCTTTCCCTCTCATGAAGTTTATTCTTTCATGTAGTAGTAATTGAGACTTTCTTCCTGCTGTGTGCATAAAATTCCTTTACGTATCTTCTGTAATGCTGTCTTGGTGGTCATGAATTGCTTTAGTGTGTGCCTGTCTAGGAAGGTCATTGTGTCTCCAGCCAGGCTGATAACTTTGCTTGGTGTAATAGTCTTGGCTGGCAGATATTTACTTTCAGAGCTTGAAATGTATCATTCCATGCTTTGCTGGATTTTAGGATTTGTGATGAGAGGTCTGATGTTTTTGATGGGTTTGCCTTTGTGAGTTAGTGTTTCTCCTCCTGCAGATTTTAATGTTTTTTCTTTGCCCTGTAGACTTCACATGTTAATGATAGCGTGTCATGGGAGGTTCTTTTATGATCATGTCTCTTTGGTGTCCTACATGCCTCTGGTGATTAGTGTCCATTTCTTTCCCTAGATTTGGGACATTTTCTGCTATAATTTTGTTGAATAGGTTTTCTGTGCCTTCAGTTTTTATCTCAGCTCCTTCTTCCATTCCTTGCATTCTTAGGTATGGTCTCTTGATCAGGCCTCAGAGTTTTTGGAAGCTGTGGTCATGGTCTTTTATTTTTTTTTCTTTGTTGATATCTGAATGTAGCATTTTCTCAGTCTTGTCTTGCATTCATGATATTCTGTCTTCTGCTTGATCTGTTCTACTGATGATGCCTTCAACTGTGTTTCCTGTTTGATTTATGGAGTTCATTTCCAACATTTGTTTGTTTTGTTTTCTCCAAAATGTCTATTTCCTTGATGAATTTCTCATCCATTTTGATGACTTTGTCTTCTATATTGGTGACTTTCTGATCTAGGGCCTATATTGACTTCCTTATTTCACTATTTGCTTGTTTGTATCCTCTTTGAAGTTATTGATCATTTTTATAAGTAGACTTTTGAATTCTTTATCTGACATTTCAACCATATCAGTGTCTTTGGATTCAGTATTTAAAGAATTATGGTCTTTTGGAGGAGATGTATTACCTGGCTTTTTCATGTCTCTTGTGTTTCTGTTTTGTGACATATACATCTTTTGGAATGGATATCTTTTTCCATTTTGTCTGTGGATCTTCTTCATGAGAAGCTTTCTTTTAAAGTTTCAATCCCCCATACCACTCCCAGAAGAGAAGACAAACCAATGTAACAGATACAATACCCAAACAATCCCAATATAGAAATACATGTAAAATCAATTAATGCCAATGACTCCACCCCCAATGCCCAGAGAATTGAAAATGGAGACAGTAATATAGAGTAAGGTATGAAGTTACAGTTTATTTATGGTGAAGGCAAAAATAATAATCATCTGAAATTTAAAAAAAAAGGAATGCAGAGTAAAAGGAGAAAGAATGATGCAGCACGGGTTAAGTAAATGAAACTAAAAGAAGACCCAGAAAGAAAATGAATATTAGGTATATTTGGTAGAGGGAGAAGAAAGAGATAGATGAGAGAGGGGGAGGGGAGAAAAGAAAGAGAAAAAGAAAGAACTAGATTGCACAATAAAAAAATAAAATAAACATAATAACAAGAGAATGTAAAAAGCCTAAGAGATTTCTTTTTAAAAACTAATATGTAAATTATACCAAATGCAGTTATTATTGTTAGGCACCACCAAGTCACATCCAACTCATAGCGACCCTATGTATAGCAGAATGAAACACTACCTGACACTGTGCCATACACACATCTTGTTTATGTTTGAGCCCATTGTTGCAGTCATTGTGTTTCTTCTCATTTTAAGTTATGCCACATTAATGAAAGGAAGTCCCAGGAGCTTTTCTCCATTCCTGTCATTAAGGTCTACTCTACTTTGAGGAAGCAACTCTTCCTCCAGTTGTCTCTTGATTGCCTTCCACCCTGGGGGGCTCATTTTCTGGCACTATATCTGACAGTGCTTTTCTGCTCTTCATAGGGTTTTCAATGGCTAATTGTTTTGGGAGTGGGCTGTAGGGTCCTTCTCCCTAGTCTGTCTTAGTCTAGAGGTTAAGCTGAAACCTGTCCACCAGGTGGCCCTGTTGGTATCTGAAATACCAGTGGTGTGGCTTTCAGCATGATAACACAGAAGCCCCCACAGCATGACAAGCTGACAGACATGTGGGGGACTCAAGACGTTGTTGTTGTTGTTAGGTGCCGTCGAGTCGGTATCCGACTCATTGCTACCCTCTGTACAACAGGGGAAACACTATTGTCAGCGCTTCTCTGCTGTTCATAGGGTTTTCAATGGCAGATTGAGTTTTGGGAGGGGATTGCCAGGTCCTTCTCCCAAGGCTACAGCTTCTGGTGTTCCCAGACGGTCTCCCATCCAGGTACTAACCAGGCCTGACCCTGCTTAGCTTCCGAGATCTGACGGGATCAGATGCCACAGGGCTACAGCTGCAGGCGCTCAAGACATAGTACACAGAAAAAGAAAGATGCATCAGCAGCAAAAGAATAAAAAATCAACTAAAAAGTCAAAATTATATTAGGAAAAGAGAAATGAAGAAAACATAATTGACAATGAAAAGAAAAAGAAGAAAAAAGAAGAAAAGGAAAAAGCAGACTCAGACATTGTGGTATACATCTGCAATCTCAGTTTTGGGAGGCTAAGACAGGAGAATGTTAGGCCCCAGACCAGAGGCGACATATACAACTCAACTGACCCTGCATGAAAACAAAAATATGAAGAGGGCTAGGGGTACTTCACAGTGGTAGAGCACTTGCCCATGCTAAGTCCTGAGTTCAATGCCCAGGATAGCAGAAGGGAAAAAAATAAATAAATAAAAATAAAAACAGTATTGGAGTGGCTTCTTCCTGTGGCCTCTTAACACTGGAGTCTGACAGGTGGAAGTGGTGGTCAGTTGAAGATGGAGTCTTTTTTCTGACCTTCATTCACATTTGCCAGTCTCCACATTTCCCCTCAGAAGATGGAGTTGTCTCTTCTCCCTGGGGGTGGAGCTTCCATCTGCCTTCCCTCCTCTTCCTGTTGCCCCAGCTTCCCTCAGGATGTGGGTGTCCCATCTGCCCCTCTCCCTAACTGGCTTCCAGAGCTTTGTTGCCCCCTGGATGTGTGGCAGGTTATTATTCATTGTTTTCAGGCCCCTGGAGTAGCTCAGTCTCACGCAATAGGCTCCCTGTCTAGATGGTGCCCAGTCTCAGCCCTTCGAGATAAGAAGGGTGGCAAAGTGAATCTCTACTCCGAGGCCGACTCCCCCATTAAGGAAGGGCTGCTGTCTCACCAATCCCCTAATGGATCATAGTCGTTCGAGGGCTGTGGGCTTGTCCTGTGGGATTGCCAGCCTGCCGGCCAGGACTGTGGAATTTACCCTTTTGGGTGCGGGCTCCTGCTCCCCTCCCCTGGGGGGAGCCAGAGCTGGAGATGTGTCCTGCCTGTTGCGTCTTGCTGCTCTGTCACAGCTGTAGACGTGTCCTGCCCATTCTGTCTCACTGCTCAATCCGTTCTGCACTCTGAGACTATTCTAAACCTCCTTTGTGATTTCTGTGGTTCTCCAGTCTTTCTCGCTTTGGAATAGAGTCCACTCCTTCCTGTTTTACTGCTTTGTTTTACAACATTGCAAGGAGGCCGCCTCTAATCCTCCTCCTTACACCAGAATTCCACCCTCCCCATGTATTATAGCATAAAATGTTTGGCGGAATTTTGATATTGTATGTGGACCTCAATTTTTAAAAAAACGAGTTAAAGCATTTGACTCATCGTAGGAAAATACAGTATTTCTCCCTCTTGTTGCTCATTATACTGGATCCTGGGCTAAACCTACCTCATTGGGGATTTGGGCAGAATTTGAGCAGTATATCCTATTAAGGGGGCTAGAATTTGGTTCAGTTGGTAGAGCGCTGTGCTGCAGTCTCTGAGGTCCGGAGTTCAATTCCCAGCACCGCAAAAATGGGAGAAGGGCCTGGCAATCCACTCTCAAGGCAATCCTGAAACAGTCAGCCATTGAAAACCCTGTAAGGGTCGCTATGAGTCGGATACCGACTCGACGGCACCTAACAACAACAACAACAACATCCTATTAAGGATTACCTCTAGTGATGGATATGGTAATAGAGACATTTGTCTATTAGTGTTTGGGTAACTAATGACAATTCCATGCCTGAAGATTCACATTCTTAGGTGCAAACAAGACAAAACAAAAGCCCAACAATGGCAGCAAAATCAATTGGGGATAGCAAAATCTCTGTCATTGTGAACCAGAAGAATTTCCTTTGCTAATTATGGGACTATCGTAGTCATTGGAGCCAAGATGCAGTAGTCCCTCTAAAGGGATTTTTGTGGGTGGCGGCCCCCTTTGTCTCTCCAGAACACGAGACAACACTGCACTGTTAATATTGGATTTTCATTTCTGGCTGATTTATTTAAGTGCTTCATGCTACCAAATGGAATATTTTTGCTGGAGGCTTTTAATATGGGAGCTGTTAGAGTAACTGATATGATATATGCTTTTCTGTTTTGACGGTTTCCAAACAATTGAGATAAATAGTGACGTTTCTGTAATTGTTCCTTGTAACCACAAGAACATGATTAAGCATTCGGTTCAGATGAATTTTTTCACTAGTCTAAGAATCAATAATCAAATCTCCCTTTTGATATATTTAACGCTATGGACTTAAATATTACCAGGAACTCAGTCAGTCGTTCACTACCCTGGGTTTTTATTATTGTGTTTTTTTGTTTGTTTGTTTGTTTTTGAGACAAGGTGTCACTGTGTCATCTAGGCTGGACTTGAACTCACATTGACCTTCCTGCCTCAGCCTCCTGAGTGCTGGTCCAGCCCCAGGCATGTGCCACCACACCTGGTGTCCTATGTTATTTTTTTCTAACATGCCAACAGTGTGATATGGCATCACTGAATTCACCAGAACTCATTGTGCGTTTTTAGCCCACTTTGAAATTTGTCATGACTCTGTCATCTGTGGGTGCTTTGCAGTGTTCCCTGAGGAGAGAAGATAAACTTAACTCATAAGGCAGTGTTTTTGTGCTGCCTGTCATTAAGGCTGTGCAGCTTCTCTATTCATTATAATCAGCTCACTGTGCATCAGGTACCAAGTGGTGGCCGGTGAAATTTATCTTACTTGATGGCTTTTAGTTTACTTAGCAATAAGAATCTTAATCGACACTGGCCTTTCTCAGTTGTATTTCACTGAAGGGAATATATTTGAATTTTATCTTCCCATTGCATAACTCGTGGGTGCCTGGAAATTCCTGTGATATCCAGAGAGAGTTCTTTGGTTTTCTGCTTTCCTTTACCCAACAAGTGGCAGCTTTGAGAACCAGCTTCATCTTTGTGCCGAGATTTTACGTGAAGACTCAGGATGTTTGACTGTGGAAGTGACAAGTTTGAGCCGGCCTTAGGGATTTTAGAGTGAACATTCAAGTGGGTTTGGGGGCATGTTTCAGGGCCTAACTTGGAGTTTTGTGAAAGAAAGTAAAATCTGAGGTCGTTCTGTGTGGGAAAAATCTCACTGGAGATTGGAGATTGAAAAGCTGGGCAAGCGGAATCTGCTTTGGTGGTTTCCAAACAATTGAGATAAATAGTTTGAGAGATTGAAAAGCTGAGCAAGGGTGAGACGGAGCCTCCCCTGAGAGCAGGGTCGGGGAGCTGGGGAGCCCGGTGTCTTTCACGTACCTGCCAGTTGTCATGACATGCGCAGATGTGGGGATGAGGGCAGATCTCAGGACTCTGTCAGAACTAAAAACGCAGCCCTGTGATGCCATACCCCTAGGAGGTGGGAGACGGAAGAGCATCCTCGGGTCCCTTCTTTCTTCCTCTCCTGAGTGGTGCTGCTGTTCATGTTACAGTGATAGATCTGGAAAGTAGGTGCGAAGTGAAAGTGCAAGGGAAAGGTTCCCGTGGGTAAGGATACAAATAAATACTTCCCACCAGGAGCCAGGCTGGGATTTAGCTCAGTGGGTAGAGCGCTGCGCTGCAGTCTCTGAGGTCCCGAGTTCATTTCCCAGCACCGCAAAAATGGGAGAAGGACCTGGCAATCCACTCCCAAGGCAATCCCGAAAGAGTCAGCCATGGAAAACCCTATGAGGGTCGCCATGAGTCTGATACCGACTGGACAGCACCTAACAACAACACCGGGAGCCGCTCAGTGGTCCATGTAGAATTGATGGGGAGAGCCTGAGTGTCTCAGGTGTGGTGAAGATGGTTCCAAATGCGTTTGTGGAGCTTCTCTTGCTAGCAACCCCCCACCCCTCGCTGCCCATACATAGACCCTGTAAGCAGAGCAATTCAGGCTACTGGACACATCTCATTTTCATTGGCTTTCACCTTAGTCGTGCTTAAGGGTTTGCAACCTCTGTATGTCCGATTTTCTAAGGACATGGAGACTTGGGGTCAGGACATCCCATGCCTGTTGCTGTGCCCCTGGGCGATGTCATAAGTCTCTCTTGTGGTCACTCAGATGCATTACAGTGCAATGTGAGTCTTTTTTCTCCTCCAGTCAGAAAAAGATTTCTTCTCTCAGTCTCCTTGCTGAGAGAATGAAAATTTTTATGCAGTCTTAAATTTGGTGGTTATTGCGCCATTACCTATGGAAACTACTGTAAAGACCTCATTCAGCTGCCATCAACAAGAGCCATGGGCATCCTTGGTGCCACATAAGGTGGCCCTGGTGCTCATCATGGGAAGAACGGCCCCTGCTTGTCTCTGCAAACGACTCCACTGAAGCCAAGGAGAGCCAAGAAGGGGGCACGAGGCATTAGCGGGACTGTAAAGGGAGCTGTGTCTGAGAATTTCGGGACAATTATACAAGCAGAAGGGGCATTCTGGGATTGGACTGGGGAAGTCAGGAGAGGCGCATCCAGTGGCAGTCACTGCGGGCTCCAGGGCTGTGCTCTTCTTCATTCTCTCTCTAGGTTCTCCTGTCCTCTCTGAGCCCTGCCTCTACATTGCTGCCTCCATGGCGCAGACCATTGACTCCTGGGAGGCGGGAGGCGTGGAGCAGCCAAGCTCTCGATGATGTTGCTCCTGGCTGATAGAGGCCAGAGGAGGATGACCTTTGGCAAGCATGTTCTGTTTCTCCTCCCTTGCTCCCTCTCTCCCTCTCCCTCGCTCTGTCCTCCTACCCCAGGATTCCTCAGCCTCATGAACTTCCAGCCTCCTGCACACCCTCTCCCTCCGCTGCACTGTTCTCCATGTTAAGTTTCTTGAAAACAACAAAGTTAAAGCCCAGCGTGTGCTTGAGTCTCTTCTGTGACTAGGACGAGTGCCTCCATCGCTTAAATAGGTTGCGTTGCAGAATCCGTTCTGTTTTCTTTACACTACGTTCTTCTGCTGTATTTGGCACACTTCGCAGGAGCCTTCCCTCCGTGTATGCCACAGAGCCGCTTACGATAGGGCCCATGTTGTAGGGAAGATCTCTACAACTTGCTCACCTTGGATAACTGAAACTTCCAGTCAGTGGAGGGGACCCCTTTGAAAGCTCGGATCATGGGGAGGGTACCTCAGGAAAGCCACGTGCAACTTGCTGAGTAGCCAGGGCTTCCTGGTGTTATGGACCTCACAGGACGTTGCCCTCAGGGCGCTCCGTAGGTGGCTTCTCTGAGACATCTTGGGAGGAGAGACTCCTATCTCAAACCAGGGCTTGATCACCCTCTGAGAGTCTTTGCGAAGCCACCGACTGCCCTGTCCCCTATTTTATGCTTTTACAGACATCACCACCCGCAGCCTGTGAATTCGGGGTCTGGAGATGAGACCCGAGGAGCACCTGGTTCTCCTCAGAGGAAATCTCGCTGTCTGTGCATGTTTTATTCCTGTCGTATTTGCTTCTGACATTGAGCAGCTTTTATTATTGAATGTTGAAGGCATTCATTTTTCTGTAGTGGAAATTATAGATTAGATAATTGGTCAAATTAGAAAAATTCAGACACCATAATTTTTTTAAGAACAGTAAATACGGAGAGGAATGCATTACTGAGGGAAGAGGGAAGCTGGCAGAGCACGGGGCCACCTCGGAGGCCTGTGCCCTCCTGTAATACTGGCTGGGATAAAGCAGGGGCCCAAAGCACTTGCCCTTCCATGGCCCTGTACCCCATCTCCCTTTCCAGGGGTCAATGAGTCCCATAGCCCCTTTCCTTTCTGCTCACAGCCCCGCCCCCGTACCTTCCCAAGCACTGGGCAGGAGCTGTCATTCCAAAATTCCCAAACACTGTTACTTCCGTGGTCTGAACCTGCAAATAAAATTAAGTTCACTTTTAAGAAAACAATTTGTTTTGCTCCTTGAAAGGAGTTGATACTTTGGAGAACGTGGTCATACAGATAATCTCTGACTCTCGATGATTTGACTTATGAATTTTGGACACCCCTCCCCCCCCCTTTTTTTTTTTTTTTTCAGTACTGGGGATTGAACCTAAGCCTTTAGCTTGTGTGTTCTGCAAGTGCTGAACCACTGAGCTGCACGCTCAGCCCATTCTTTTACTTTTTGAGACAGGGTCTCACTAAGTTACGCAGACTGCCTCTGGTCTCAAACTTGCGATCCTCCTGCCTCCACCT
Organism: Pedetes capensis; assembly: GCA_007922755.1. Lineage (NCBI taxonomy): Eukaryota > Metazoa > Chordata > Mammalia > Rodentia > Pedetidae > Pedetes > Pedetes capensis. The sequence continues at coordinate 41,526 of VMDO01015193.1, read as the reverse complement.
CCCGTACCGCTGGGATTATAGGCGTGCGCCACCGCATCCGGCCACGAATTTTGGACTTTTTAATGCTGGGAAAGCCATATGCATTCAGTAGAAACCAGATCTAGAATTTTGAAGTGCGATCTTTTCCTAAGCTAGGGACTTAACAGCTCAGTCCTCTCTCACGGCGCTGGCCTATGACAGCTAACACAGCCCCTCATTGGCCCTGCACCCCCCAGAGAAACCACTGGTGGTCCACACTGAACCAGCGTGCTCAGCTGGGGTGTTTGGTAGGTTAGGTGTGTAGAACACATTTCTGATTTATGATATGTTCAGTGGTGATAGGGTTATCAGCACCTACCCGCACCCTTCGTCAAGGAGCATCTGCACCGCAAAGTTATTCAAAACTAGTTTTTGTCTGAACAGTTTTTAAAAAGCACTTTTATCTCACTTAGCTTTATAAACCTAGCTATCAGCGTGGCTGTCTGCCGAGCGGTTATGTGCATTCTTTCACAGACCCTGCGGGTGAGGTCCTGAGGGAAGTGGAATTTTTTAGCTCCAGTTCACTGATTTCTTAGCATTTTCTATGAAGTGGCCTTCAATTATGTGCCTGCTTGGGTGAAGCATGAAATTATTCCAGGAATCATTCTGGTCTCCACTCTCACGTTAAAAAATATTTTTTCGGGCAAACGTACGCGAAGCTGCTATGTGACTGCACTGGCCACGTTTCAAGAAAAGTGAAACTTCATTTCCCCACGTGGTGTTGCGCTTACGTTTGCTGGAAGGGATGTGTGAATGCGTGAGCTAATCCGTACATAATTTGAAAATGTGTCCCCATTCAAAGGTAAAGAGCTTCTGTGTGATGAGCCTCCAGTCCCACAGGCAGTGTGAATGGGAGGGACCGAGCTGCTTCTTCGAGACGTCTTGACTCATCTTCCCTCAGCCCCTCTGTGCTTGCAAATCACCTGCGTGAGCTAAACGTCTCCTTGTTGTTGTTCCTCAGGAGCTCGCGGTTCAGAAGCTCTCATTTCCTTTAGGAGTGTTCTAGATATTTTTCCGGACTTTTCCCCAGTGAAGGATGTCCATAACTATGCCCTTCCACGATGGGAAATTCTCCATCGTGCACTCTGATAAGTTGGCTTGCTTTGTCAACACGTTTAAATTCCCATCCTTACTCCCCGCTTCCTCCAAAAAGATGGACAGTATCCCATTTGCTTCCTTATTGATATCCTGTGTCTCACTTCTAAGACAATCTCTTGCTTCTTCAGTTCACCTTTTGTGAAGTCGCTTTCACTTGGGGGGAAGAAAAACCCTAACTAAACATTTAACAGTAACACGCATTTTTGTTAAGGAATAAAAATAATCCATTAAGTGGATGAGTAGGCCCAAAGCAAATCATTTCTCTCCCCTGCCCCTTCCTATGCCCTTCAGGGAATTAAGCAATGTTGACAACCCAGTGCTTGTCCTTATACACTGTTCTTCCCTCCTGCGTGTGTGTGCGTGTGTGTGCTCGTGTGCGCGTGAGCGTATGCCCGAGCGCGTGCGTATTTCATTCCCATGGAGTTCAAGAAGCTTCAAATATTATTATTATTATTATTATTATTATTATTATTATTATTAATAGGTGTAAGAGAGGGAGGTGTTCCCTGTGCTTTTTTTGCAAAGTGGAGTTACCTCTTTCGAGATATTCAGCAAGTCCCTCTGTTTCGTTGACAGTGCAGCCTGGTCATCCCTGCAGCTCCGCGACTATAGATCTAAGTGTTTTGCTTTCTTCTACCATAATATTCTTTAAGCATTCCTAATCTATTGAAAAGCCTGCAGCTGTAGCCCTGCGGCATCCGATCCCGTCGGATCTCGGAAGCTAAGCAGGGTCGGGCCTGCTTAGTACCTGGATGGGAGACCGCCTGGGAACACCAGAAGCTATAGGCTTGGGAGAAGGACCTGGCAACCCCCTCCCAAAAATCAATCTGCCATTGAAAACCCTACGAACAGCAGAGAAGCACTGAAAATAGTGTTTCCCCTGTTGTACAGGGGGTCGCTATGAGTCGGATACCGACTTGACAGCACCTAACAACAACAACAACAACAACAATCTATTCTAATGAGAGAAGGACCTGGCAATCCACTCCCAAGGCAATCCCCAAACAGCCATTGAAAACCCTATGAGGGTGGCTGTGAGTCAGATACCGACTCGATGGCACCTAACAACAACAACAACAACAACAACAACAACAACAACAACAGTCTATTGTAAACTGAAGGCTGTGGCTTCTCTTCTAGCTTTTGAGAACACAGGTATCAGTTTTAATTATCTTTGCTGCAAATACCCTCAAGTCCATTCCTCCTGGTGGAACTATACCTTGGAAGACACTCCTTGGAAGTGGGATATTTTGGAGCTTTGCCTGCAGTGAGTGGCATCCGAGAGACAGAGCTCCATGGATACTTTTTATTCAGAGTGATGGTCTATTTTAATGCATTGGAAAGATTTGGACACCTGGGATGTTCACCGGAAAGATCTGGTTTATTCGTCATACAATACTTGTATTCTTGAGTGAGAATAGAGTCTCTATGATTTGGAATCATAGTTTGAATTGTTTTTTCAATTTTTTTCCTCTAATGGTGGTCGGGGCTGGGATTTAGCTCAGTTGGTAGAGCGCCACTGTGCAGTCTCTGAGGTCCCGAGTTCGATTCCCAACACTACAAAAATGGGAGAAGGACGTGGCAACGCATTCCCAAAGCAATTCCGAAACAATCAGCCATTGAAAAACCTGTAAGGGTTGCTATGAGTCAGACACGACTCGACGGCACCTAACAACAACAACAACGGTGGTTGAGTTCTACATAAGGGGATTGGTCATAAAAAATTGAGTCGTACCAAATTAAACAAAATGAAAAACGTTTGCCTACAAGTGGTGTTCTCCGAAACCTTAGTAGGCTAATGTACACGGTGCACTAGAAGACAAGGGGCAGGGCTTAACATTGAATGTGTTTCTAATGACCTTACCAGGGATCTTTTCAGTTCTCACTTACTCACTTACTTATTGCTCATGGGCTGACCCCAGGGCTTCATGCATCCTTTACACAAGTGCTCCACCACTGAACTGCACCTCCAGCCCCACTTTTTAATTTGTAATCTTGAGTCAGTGTCTCACTAAGTTAGGCAGGCTGCCTCTGGCCTTGAACCTGTGATCCTTATGGCTTCTTGGATTTCAGGCGTGTACCACCACACCGGGCTCAAAATGTTTATTTTTGTTAAGTATACTGTTATGGTTTGGATAGTAAATGTCCCCCAAAAGCTCATGTGTGGAAGGCTGGGTCCCCAGCTGATGGTACTAGTGGGAGGTGGTGGTGGTTCGTGGGGGGTGTGCCCTGGATAGGGAGATTGTAACCCTGGCCCTTCTCTCTCTCTGCTCCCTGGCCTCCAGGAAGTGAGCCGCTTTGTTTCTCCATGTGCTCCCACCATGATGTTTGGCCTGCTATACACCCAAAGCAATGGGGCTAAGCAGCCATAACAGAAGCCTCTGAGATTCTGAATCAAGATAAATCTTTTCTCATCTTAAGTTGTTCATCTCCAGTATATTGTCACACTGGTGGTAAGCTGACTAACACATCGTGACCAGTGTTCTAGGGAACGGATTTTAAGAAATGGTACTCTTTATAGCTATGAGCCTTCCCCTTATCGAGGGCTCTGCCTTCTTGTGCCTTATCAGTAGTGCTAATGAGCATCACTTCCTATTTTTAAATCAAAGTAGGGTGTGCATAAGAGAGAAGCAGCACAATAAATATGCATGGGCTGGGATTTAGCTCAGTTGGTAGAGCGCTGCGCTGCAGTCTCTGAGGTCCCAAGTTCAATTCCCAGCACCACAAAAATGGGAGAAGGACCTGGCAATCCACTCCCAAGGCAATCCCGAAACAGTCAGCCATTGAAAACCCTATGAGGGTTGCTATGAGTCGGATACCGACTCGATGGCACCTAACAAAATATGCATAGTTTGAAAAGCAGTGGAATGGGCCTCTGTGCGACTGCCAACTCAAGTCCCTGGGGAGCTTCCCCTCTCCTGAGCTCGTCCCTCTTCCTCTTTTCCATGTGATCCCTAGGCAAATCAGAGGTTCATTGTCCCTTGCTTTTCTTTTGATTCTATCAGAAACGTATCAACCCCTGACTAATAGGCTATAAAGTTTCGCCTGCCTTTATGCCCTTTACATTAGCAGAGTCGTACACTATATGAGGTGTGGTTGGTAAAAGTCCATTGAGAATGTGACACACTTGTCTGCATTTAAACCCCAGGCACGCGGCACCTGTGCTGGAGCTCACCCCTAGACGCGCCTGTCTGTCCTGTTCTTTAGTCGGCTCCTCCTTGAGGGGGGCCAGCCGGTGCCTCCACTTCTGTCCAGCCCTTCTGCCATCTTATCTCTCACTGCCTGAAACTCCTCTCTCCTGGAGTCCCTAATGCCTCTCGATGACCATATCTCATGCCCTTGTCCTCTCATGGCCTTTGGTCATCTCTTCCTTCTTAGTGATGGGCGGGCAGAAAGTGGTGATTGTCTTTGAAGTCAACAGGAGGATAGAAATAATCACCTGACTTCATTTTGTTTTGTTTTGTTTGCAGTTGTGGGGGGTTGAAGCCAGGGCCGTGCGCATGCTAGGCAAGCACTCTATCACTGAGCTGCAGCCCCAGCCACTTTTTTTTTTTTATTTTGAGGCAAGATCTCACTGGGTTGTGCAAGCTGCCCCTGGCCTTGAACCTGCATTCCTCCTGCCTCAGATTCCTGAGTCCCTGGGTTATAGGTGTGATCCATTGGCACCTAGCACCAGCCTGACTTAGTATCAGATAAATGGATACTCAGAGATTAAGCCATTTCCCTAAGGTCAGGTTATATGTGAGAGAACTGGAATTCTTTCAAACCATGTGCTGGAGTTCATCTGCTACCTCCACATTTCTTCCCTCTCCTACTGTGCCCCAGGTCCTCCTTCCCTTTGCCTCTATGACCATTTGTTCTCATTGTCTTCTGTTGTCAGTTCTTTGCCTCTTGGCCTTCTTACTTCTGTGATTTCTCTCCACTTTTTCTTTTTCCTTTTTTTTTTTTTTCTTTTTTTTTTTTGAGACAGGGTCTCACTAAGTCACACAGACCGCCTCTGGTCTCAAATTTGCGATCCTCCTGCCTCTGCCTCCCAAGTCGCTGGGATTGCAGGCGTGCGCTACTGCGCCGGGCACATTCTCAAATTTTTCTTTTAATTCTTCCTTTCTTCTTATTCTCCTGTCCTTGAGAAAATACTGACCTTCTGTGCAAACCTCTCTGTTCTGCGTGTGCATTTCCCGTCATTTGCTGGGCATCTGTGCACCGCTCACTTGGGTGGGGTTCATATCTCATATCCTATAACAAGCACTTTTTGCTATGTTATTGCTTTGTCTTCCTAATATCTGTTTTAAATTGTGAATCTCACCAGCCAAACATGTTCTCCTTATTTTTCTTAATCTTCTTAAATATTATGAGATAATTATCTTTTTTTCTAGAGATAAGTAGCGCTGACTGGAACATCTTTTTGCCTGACACATTTCTCTCTTTAGGCTTACATCCTGAGGATCGACTCCCAGTAACAGTGTGCTGAGTTAAAGGCATTTATAAGGCGCATGTGAACCTGTCTGCCTGGGAGACTGGATGGGGGAAAGTGGGAAAACAAATTTAAAGTGCACGTTTAAAAGCTAAAAAGGAAATCCCATGTATAAATCTGAAAAAAATTACATGCCCGCTTATACATCACGTGCCTCCATTTGTCTTGTTCTAAGCCTCCTGTTACCCCTACGTTAAGCCGTTGTGGGTTTCAGTGGATGGTCTTGAGCTTGCATGCGACCAGTGTGTTTTGGGTTACACTGTTTTATTCCTGGTAATAGTCTAATAGCTCCTTTCTGTTGGCCTTTGAGGTATGCAATCCCACACACCCCAAAATTGGTTTTTTTTTGGGGGGGGGATATACTTGGGGGTTGAACTCAGGGCTTCACACATACCTTGCAAGTGCTCTCCCACTGGGCTTCACTCACAGCCCATTTTTAAATTCTTTATTTTGACTCTGGGTCTCCCTCAGTTACACAGGTTGCCTCTGGCTTCAATCTTGAAGTCCTCTCTCCACTTCCTGAGTCACTGGGATTATAGGCATGTGCCCCCATGCCCAGCTCAGGTTACCTCTTATACTGAAGCAGGCCTTTCGGTGATAGGATTCCGGCTTGTCAATTTCCTAAATGGTTTTCCCTGCTGCTGGCAAGTTTTTGGCCCTCAGAACTCTATGGTCCCTACCATCCTTGTTGTTGTTGTTGTTGTTGTTGTTGTTCTTGTTGTTAGGTGCCGTTGAGTCGTGTCCGACTCATAGTAACCCTCATAGGGTTTTCAATGGCTGACTGTTTCAGGATTGCCTTGGGAGTAGGTTGCCACGTCTTTCTCCCATTTTGGGGTGCTGGGAATCGAACTTGGGACCTCAGAGACTGCATAGCAGCGCTGTACCAACTGAGCTAAATACTATCCTTAGACTGAGGCTTTTACAAAGTCTTCGGTTGTCAGATGGAAGAACTGCCCTGCAATGGCCAGAGTCAGGTGATTTGAGCAGCTTTTGAAGGACACAGGCCTGTCCTCATTAGGAAGGACCCTGTGCGCAGGTCCGACAGCGGCTTCCTCTTGGCCGGCTGCGTGTGCCGCGTTTCTGTCTTTGTGTCTGTGTGGGAGGAGGGTTTGGGCTCGGATACCGCTCGGGCTGTGCCTCTGATCGGCTCTCCTCTAAGGACAGGCGTGGCTTGGCTGTCGTTTTCCCTCTTTCCTCGGCTGTTGCCCACAGAGGAGGACAGAAAGGGGGCGGTCCAGAGGGGCGCGTTCGTTCATCTTGCGTATTTTTGAGCTCTCAGTGCCTGCCCCCGTTCCCAGCCCTGCTCCCTGTGCCCACGGAGCCCATGGGAGAGCAGATAAAAAGTGGAGGCCACTGACAGGAAGGGAACAGGAACAGCCAAGGCCCTGCTTCTCAGGACAGCGCGGCCACCGCCAGCCTCAGTGCCACTGGGACACCTGCCAACCCCACCTGTCGTTCGCCTTGGCCCAGGTCTGTGCTTGGCTTCCTGAAAACTAGGGTTTTAATTGGATTCTGCACATTCCTTCCTTGAAGCGGCCCAGCCTAAGCGGGTTAAGCCGTCTCACGCAGGGTTTTATTTCATTAGTGATTCTGCATGTGGGTTATGATTCCTATAAACTGATAATATGCCACTTTGCTGGAAGCGGAAGTGACCAGAAGCCTACTGGGTCTAGTGACAGTCTTATGAAGACTTTGCCGTGGGACTCTGAGTGCTTAAGAATTTCTCCTTCTATTCTAAAACGTAGCAATGGTAGAGTTTTAAAAATATTTCCAGTTTGAAGGTTTGACTTCACTTAACAGTTTCTTATGTGTTTGGAGACCGCTTTGGAAATAGAATACATTCGATACGTAATGTTAACAGGCTGGCGGGCTGAATGCACTCAAATGTTCTTTCATATTGAAGAATAAACTCTTCTTTTATACTGGGAAAATTTATTTGAGGAGAAGCTGCCACAAGGAAAATATTTTTGTGAGATATAATAATTGTGGAATATAATTGCTCTCATTAATCCAAGAGAATCCTCATTAAAATATTTGAATGGGGATCGCCTTTATAGAAACATAACCATAATTTGACTTAATATGTAGTAGTGTGCATGAGATGGCACAACTGAAAATATTACTGTACCTAAATAGAATCCACTAACTTTCTTTTTATATCAGTGATATTAGAGAGAGAAGGGCTGGGGCTTAGCTTGGTTGGTAGAGTGGCACTCTGTGCCCTCTGAGGCCCTGAGTTCCATCCCCAGCACCACAAAAATGGGAGAAGGACCTGGAAGCCCACTCCTAAAATAATCCCCAAAACAATCAACCACTGAAAACCTTATGAATAGGAGAGAAGCATTGATATAGTGCTGAGAGTGGCATGGGGTTAGAGGATGTTTCATTTTGTTGTACATACGGTTGCTATGAGTCAGACCTAATTGAACAGCACCTAACAACAACAACAAATTAGAGAAAGAGATGATTGGTTCACAATGGAATCATCAAGTCATGAAATTTTTGAACTGTGAGGCGTCTTTTTATTTTATTTTTTGATTGAGGTAGGGGACAGAGGAATCTTTAAATGAAAGAAACTAGTGATTTACATAGCTTCTTGGCCAGAAGGCTGGGACAGAAGTCTGTGAGTCCTGGCCTGTCTAGTGTTCCACCTCCTGAAGCTATGATATTCGAACTTTTCTGACTTGACCAACCAGTATTCTCTCAGCAGTGGCCCTCTGTGGTTTATACTAAGACAAAGCAGTGTGGTTTCAAAGTCTACATGACTGCACGTACTATCCACAATTGGTGGCATGTTAAACTCAGTGTCTTTTCTCTTTTTTCCCTCTAATTTCTGCTACTTCTCAAAGAACAAGCAGTGTCAAGATTTGTCTTAGTCCCTTTTGTGCTGATATAACGATGTACCCAAACCTGGGTAAAGAAGAGAAATTTTATTTCTCCCATCTCTGAAGGCTGGAAATCCAAGGTCTAGGTGTTGGCAAGTTCAGTTGTCTGGAGAGGGCAGCTCTTGCTTCCAAGATGGCGCCTCATTGCTGCCTCCTCGGGTGGAGTGGGGGAGCAACCCTGTGTCCTCACATGGCAGAAGGTGGAAGGGCAAGTGAAGCCAATGCTGCCCAAAGCCTCTCTTATAAGGGCTCGGGTCCCATTCACAAGGGAGGAGCCCATGTGGCCTTATCTCCTTTTAAAGACTCCACCTCTTCACACCATCACGTTGGCAATCCCTGAATTGTGGAGTGGACTCGTTTGAACCTACCGTGGTCTACCTTCTAACACATCACTTAAGGCCTGAGATGAAGTACCTAAGTCAACTGCTTTGTTCCAAGGATGTCTGTTTACAGTGAAAGTAGGACAGAAGGGTTAAGAAGCAGCCATTAGTTGTTATGGGCTGGGATTTAGCTCAGTTGGTAGAGCGCTGCTCTGCAGAGGTCCCAAGTTTGATTCCCAGCACCACAAAAATGAGAGAAGGATGTGGCAACCCACTCCCAAGGCAATCCCGAAACAATCTGCCACTGAAAACCCTGTGAGGGTCGCTATGAGTCCGACACAACTCGACGGCACCTAACAACAACAACAATTAGTTGTTATAGTTGAGATGAGATTCCTGGCAGTGCTCCCCAGGTCCTAGGGTCATGAACTTGCACTTCCGCATGGGTTCCATGCAACGCCGCAGAGGGAAGGTTCTGCTGAAGCACAGGGTCTTCCAGAGTTCCTTGCTTAGCTTTATATCAACTTCTTTTTACCAACTGGCCTACCCGCTTATCTCGTGGGTATGTCTGTATGAGTGTGATACATCACGTCTGAGCTGACTTTTTTCTTTGTTTTTATTTTGAATGTGGTAACATATACATAACAAGTGTTACCATCTTAACCTTTTTTTTTTTTTTTGCGGTACTGGGGGTTGAACCCAGGGCCTTGCACCTGCATGCTCTGCAAGTGCTGGACCACTGAGCTGCACCCTCAGCCCATTTTTTTGCTTTTTGAGGCAGGGTCTCCCTAAGTTACACAGACTACCTCTGGTCTCGAACTTGCAATCCTCCTGCCTCTCCCTCCCGAGCCGCTGGGATGACAGGCTTGTGCCACCATGCCTGGCTCCCATCTTAACCATTTTTAAGTAGAAGTGAAAACGTTTCAAGTATATCCACATTTTTGTGAAACTGATCTCCAGACCCTTTCTTTATCTTTCGAGACTGGAACTCGGTACATGTCCAACAACAGCTCCCCGTCCGTGCCCTTCTTCCCCTGTGAAACCAGCATGCTGCTTTCTGCCTCTGAGGATTTGACTATCAAGGCCATTCACTGATTTTGATAGGATCTTGATAGGGCATCTCCTCCTCAGCCCAAGCACCTCCAGTGCCAAGTATGGCCTGTCTGTGGAGCCTTCTTGCACCTCCTCTATCCCTGTCCCTAGCCCATCCTGCTCCGTCACACCCAGCACAGCCCCGTTGCCCCTGGAGAAGACTTGGAATGGCCTTCACCTTGACTCTCCTTCATGCAGCACCCCATCCTCCCTAGGGCCTTTATCTTGCTTGTGGGTTGTTGTTGTTGTTGTTGTTGTTGTTAGGTGCCCTCGAGTCATGTCCGACTCATAGCGACCCTCCTAGGGTTTTCAATGGCTGACTGTTTCGGGATTTCCTTGGGAATGGGTTGCCACGTCCTTCTCCCATTTTGCTTGCGGGTTAAGAAGTTCAAATCTTGAGTCTGTCTTCACATTTCTGGATCCTTGGCCCTTTGCACCATCTTGGGAGCCAAGTTGAGTTCAAGATAAATGCTGAGAGCATTAAGGGAAAATTCCAGAAAAAAAAGTTCAAAGATTTCACCTAGTTAAACGTTCCTTTCCCTTGTGTGTGCTGGAGTGACCTGTGTTGCGTTTTCCTGAGTGACAGGCCAGTGTCTTCTCTCTGTTGAGCCCTTATTTAAATGTACCGAAGTCTGAAGTTTGCCAAGAAAGTGTGGAGAACCTGGAAGGAGGAACTTGGGGGAGCCCCAGCACTGAGGAAGCAGGAGGAGGGAGGGAGGAGAAGGAAGCATGCCCATGCCACAGGTGCAGGGAGATGTCTCCAGTGGCTTCCCCTGCAGAGCAGGAAGAAGAGGCGGTCAGCCTGGCTGTGGCTCAGTACTGTTTCTGACAGTACTTCCCTCCTTAGAGAACCCAGAGAAGTGGCTTCCCCTGGATGTGACAGAACCTCCTCTTTCCTTCCCTCACTCTACCAAGGCCCAGGGATGTGCATGTCACAGCATCTCTGATAGTGAGGTTGAAGCATCAAGTGCGAATGCTGTATCTAGCAAATAGAAATAGAGGGGGCAAAGCTAAATTTATTGTCAAATTAAGAAAAGTTCAATATAAGCCGTATCCCATATACTTGTTGTTGTTGTTAGGTGCCGTCGAGTCGGATTGCGACCCTCTGTACAACAGGGGAAACACTATTGTCAGTGCTTCTCTGCTGTTCATAGGGTTTTCAATGGCAGACTGATTTTTGGGAGGGGGTTGCCAGGTCCTTCTCCCAAGCCTACAGCTTCTGGTGTTCCCAGGCGGTCTCCCATCCAGGTACTAACCAGGCCCGACCCTGCTTAGCTTCCGAGATCTGACGGGATC
>VMDO01015193.1:0-30243 GCA_007922755.1 Pedetes capensis | reverse complement strand
TAATTTAACTGAGTGTCCTGCATTTTACCTGGCTTTCGAGTATGGAAACTACAATTATGCCTTGTCTTTCCTTTACTGGAGTTTTTCCCCCACTTATTTCCTTAATATCGTAGAGATCCTAGTTCTATTTCTTTTTAAAAAATATTGACAGTAGCCAGGCATGGTGGTGCACGTCTGTAGTCCCAGCGACTTGGGAGGCGGAGGCAGGAGGATCACAAGTTCAAGAACAGAGGCAGTCTGTATAATTTAGCGAGACCCTCTCTCAAAAAGTAAAAAAAAAAAAAATGGGCTGAGGGTGCAGCTCAACAACACTTGCAAAGCATGCAAGCGTGAGGCCCTGGGTTCAACCCCCAGTACCAAAAAAAAAAAATATTAACACTAAACATTTGGTGGGGTATTCTGCATATTTGATTCTTGGTTTTGACATTCTGGAAAGCAAAAGAGGCATTAGCCTCACGAAGGCATGGAGACAGTGTTTGAGCTTGCTTGCTGCCTAAGAAGGTACTTTTATGGGACTGCCTCACAGCAACTCTTTGACTTCATGAGTCTGATTATTGGGGATGTAGTTTAAATAACATTGCTCACTGCTTTCTGACTCTGTTGTCTTTGGACTTGTCTACAGGGAGGTAAATTGCCCTGCCTGAACTTCTAAGAGCAGCCCAGCAGGGTTACAGATGCTAAAATTTCCAGATGAAATTTCTGGCATTTACTTTTCGCCAGATTTCGTGCTTATCAGTGGCCTGTTAAAAGGTAATTGTGTAATTAGCCCACTAAATCACCCTTTCTTCATCAGCCCCTCTGCATCTCTGAAAAACACTCCCTGCGTCATTGCTGCCTATTATTTCTGAATAAAAACTGGTGGGAACTATAATGTATGTAGCATACTAGCTTTGTGAGATTGAAACATTGGTTTCTCTATTGTATCCAGGTTTTTTAAAAACGCTTAAATTGGTGTCAAATTGTCGTTCTTACATCAGAAACAGATTTCCTTGGGAGAAGAATTTTGTTGTTGCCGTACATTCAGACTACTTGCTTTTCCCTCCTCCTCCTCCTCCTTTTCCTTTCTCTCTCTCTCTCTCTCTCTCTCTCTCTCTCTCCCTCTCTTTCTTTCTTTCTTTTTCTTTCTTTCTTTCTTTCTTTCTTTCTTTTTTTTTCTTTTTGACAGGGCCTGTCTGTGTCACCCAGGTTGGCCTCGAACTTGTTATCCTCCTGCCTCAGCTTTCCAAGCATTGGGATTACAAATGTGTACCACTATGCCCATCCCATTTCCTCTCTTTTTAAGATAGTTAACTTTATATTTCCAGAAAAGATGGGAAGATCATCCTGCCCATTCCGGCGTGCCCCTCTCTCAGTTTCCCCATTTTCAACATCCCATGTGCCTAGGGTCCACTAGTCACAGCTGAGAAGTCAACACTGAAAATTGCTTTGAGTTTATGAAAATGTTTGATTATATAGTTTAATGATCGTAAGAAAATTTAGAACCACACAAATCAGTATCTCTCAGGGATATTTTAAAAGATATTAGCTTAGAAATGTATACAGAAGCAAATTAACTATTGAATGTTGTGTGCTGGTTTTCCTTTGTTGTTGTCTAGAAAGTAAAAAATCAGTTAATCCTATTATACTATCTTTTAATAACATGGTAGTATTTAACTCAGGATTTCCTTAAATTAATAATTCCATTTTGATAGTGTACCTTGAATTTCTAACTCATGAAGTTGTTGTTGTTGTTAGGTGCCGTCGAGTCGGTATCCAACTCAGAGCGACCCTCATAGGGTTTTCAATGGTTGACTGTTTCGAGATTGCCTTGGGAGTGGATTGCCAGGTCCTTCTCCCATTTTTGCAGTGCTGGGAATTGAACTCAGGATCTCAGAGACTGCAGCACAGCACTCTACCAACTGAGCTAAATCCCAGCCCCACTCATGAAGTAGAGTATTCATATTATTACTCTTTACCAAGGAACCAGTAGGAAGACACAGAGCCTCAGGTAGAAGCTCTTCCTGAGCTCTTTCTCCTTTGGGGGGGGGGGGTGTGTGCATAATGAAGTGGCTTTTTTCTTTTTTTCTTAAAGAAGTAGAATTTTCAATGCCATTGGTCCATTCTCTTCAGCCCCTTTTTTTAGCTCATCCCTGTAGATAGAGGGCATCTTCCCTGACAATGAGTGTCAGGATGGAGCTTGGTTTCTTGGTTTTCCCTGCAGGGAATGGACAAAACGAGGTGACGTCAAGCCGTGCTGGTCTGTGAGTGATGAGTTGACATGGCTGTCTCTGCTGGGTCAACTCCAGGATTTGTTTCTGCTGCTTAGCGGATCAGAATAAGTTAGAGATTCACGGCAAGAAGAAAATATTGATATTTTCTTAGGTTTGTGTTTATAATCAGGTTTTGGACTTACCTGGATAGGCTCCTTAAAAATTCATTTATTTCATTTCTGGCTGTGCATAATCAATTTTTTTTTCATGAGTCATCACTTAACAAGAAAAGAGCCTGTTTTAATTATATCCAGAGACAACTTATTTAAGATGGTTCTCCATCTGTTTAGAAATACAAATGCTTAAATATATAAAGGTGTCTTAGCCATGGTTTCAATTACTGGACTGAAAATATAAAATAGGAATTTTTGAGTAAGAGCAAGAAAGAATGCATGCAGTAAAAGTTCCTTTAGATTCAAAAAGGTGGAATTCCTTTAGACTCAAATATTTTTTAATTAATCTGAGTATGTTGCCTGGGCTCTTAGAAGAAAAAGAAAACCTTGTGCTTATTCGTTAAAACATAAGCATGTATCAGAAAAAGCAGCATTCATGCTTTTATAATCTAATTTTTAGAAAGTTACTGTATGTACATAAATCTATTTTAGAAAATATATCCTAAAATTCATATTTTCTTTTCTACTAATTAATTCTCTTACTTTTCTCTCTAGTAAATCTGAATCAGAGAGGTTTGGATATCATTATCTGCCAAAAAATATAGGCAATAATTCATGGAGAGAACAAGAATAATTTGTTACATATGGACCACATAGTTGCATTTTCTACTAAACTGTCATGGGAGAAGGGTGTGGCAATCGACTCCCAAGGCAATCCCGAAACAATCAGCCATTGAAAACCCTACGAGGGTCGCTATGAGTTGGACACAACTCGATGGCATCTAACCACAACAACAACTAAGTTTTTTCATAGTTGTATATTTTATTGGGGTAGGGTTAACTCAGTTAGTAGAGTGCTGCTCTGCACTCTCTGAGGATCCAGGTTCAATCCCCAGCACTGCAAAAGCAGGAGAAGGACGGGGCAGCCTACTCCCAAAGCAATCCTGAAACAATCAGCCATTGAAAGCTCTATAAGTGTCTTTATGAGTTGGACATGACTTGACAGCACCCAACAACAACATTTTATTAGTAAAGACAGAAAAGGAATGCATTTGAGTCAATAAAGAGTCTTTCTGCTTGCCCCTCAATGCTACTGCTGCAGGAGGTTGTCTATAATAACTTTCCTGCAGAAAGAGGCAGTCTGCCCTGACTTGTGTCTTGACATTTTCTTTTCTTTTTTTCTTTTTCTTTTTCTTTTCTCTTTTTTCTTTTTTTCTTTCTTTTTTTTTTTTTTTTTTGCGGCACTGGGGGTTGAACCCAGGGCCTCGTGCCTGCGTGCTCTGCAAGTGCTGGACCACTGAGCTGCACCCCTAGCCCATTTTTTTACTTTTTGAGACAGGGTCTCGCTAAGTTACACAGACTGCCTCTGGTCTGGAACTTGCAATCCTTCTGCCTCCGCCTCCCGAGCCACTGGGATTACAGGCGTGCACTACCACGCCCGGCTGTCTTGATGTTTTCTATGACATTACTTCTCGCCTTTTAGAAGCCAGAGAGTGACATCACATATGATGGAATAGAGCCTCCTCTTGTCTTCATTACCCTTTACTAAGTCTTGATGCTCCAGATTGCTGACATCTTATTGAAGGGTTTCATTAATTGTATCTAATAATCAGCATATCAGATTGAAGGTCTTCTGTCTAAGGAGTTAGAGTTTGCTTTGGAATAATTTGGAGAAGTTAGACTTTTGAGTGCAATGATTGGATACAGAACTTAGGAAACTACAAGTACCTTTTTCACCTTTCACTCCGTGACTGCCAGGAATAGACCTTGTGAAAACAGAAGACCAAATAGAAACTGCTATTAGCAAGAATTAGTGTGTAGGCTATGGTCGCTTCTGAGTATCCCAAGTTGTTGGAGTTTTCCTAATAGGCGTCTTTCCCCATCATTATGGACCTACGTGGACTGCACAGGGGTTGAGTTTGCAAGTACAATGATTATGCATAAGACATGGGAAACTTGGAGGCAAATACAATTAAATAATGCTCTTCCCTTCCCTGCCTACCGTGTTCCCTTGGCATTTGATGAAGGGTCACTTGTAAGCAGAGAAGAGGCCCATGCTGCCAGCCAGGCCTCCTGGCCTTGGGCTGTTGCGGGTCCAGGGCCCTCCTTCTCAGCTCCTGTGCCACTTCCTGCTTCTGTGCCTAGCTTCCTCCACCTTCTACCCTCGCACTCATCCAATGAATGACTGCCTACTCCAGCCCCGAGGCTCCTGCTGCCTTTGCCACTATGCTTACACAGCATGTCTGTGGGGCCCACCTTCTGCCCTACCCATTCCTATCTTCCTTTGGCAAGTCACCTTTCACGCTGCCCCCCAGCAACCAGTCATGCCTTTCCTGGCCCTGTTATACTGCATACCGCTGTTCATTGAAAGGCGATTTCTCATCATCCACAGGGGTGGAGGCCATGTGGGTGAATTCCATTCACATCCGAGCCTTAGCACAGGACTTGGCTCACAGCAAAGGCGAGTGGATGTTTGTGAATAAATGAATGGAGAGATGGTCCTCAGGCTCTAGCTCAAGGTGAACTCCCCAGTGTGGCAACCTTTGGCTCTTTCAACTTGCCCGAGCTCTCAAATCTTGCTCTGCAGGACGCGTGAATGAGTGATGCCCTAGCCAGCCCGTTCTGGACCTGCTGCACTGAGGCTTTGGTCCAGTTTGTTCCAGAACTTGTGTCCTGGACACCTCTTCACAACCACCACAGCGCACAGAACGCTTGACAGGCAAGGGTTCCCAGCCACCCTTAGTTGCTCCTGTGGCTAGCGGGGCAGATGGAGTTCAGACTGGCAAGGCCCTGCCAGGGCAGCCTCCCTTGGGTCCCCTAAGGGTTATTCATTCTTTGTGTGTGTGTGTGTGTGTGTGTGTGGTACTGAGGGTTGATCCCGGGGCCTCACGCCTGCATGCTTTGCAAGTGCTGGACCACTGAGCTGCACCCCCAGCCCTTTTATTTATTTATTTTTTGCTTACTTCCTGAGACAGAGTCTCGATAAATTACATAGACTTCCTCTAGTCTCGAACTTGCAATCCTCCTGGCTCCGCCTCCCAAGCCGCTGGGATTACAGACGTGTGCCACCACGCCCAGCTGGTTAGTCAGTCATTCTGTCCACACAGTTTACACTGGTGGTGCCCGTGCCTCCATTCCACATCCTCGGTGTGTCCTGAGCACCCATGGCCCCCAAGAGGAAGCAGGCTTGCTTCACGCTCTGTTGCAAAGGGGAGGCTTTGCCTAGGAAAGGACAGCGGCACAGTGAGGTGCAGATCTTTCCCACAGCTTCACACCTCCAGGCTGTTTGGGTGCTCCCTGTCCTTCCAGGCAGGTGCCAATCATAATGGAACCTCTTTGATTTATGGCCCTTCTCCTGGGCCCTTGACATTGGGGTTTTCCCATGGTCTCAGACACAATCAGGTATAGAGGCCAAGTCCCGGGGTGGCCTTGGGGCTGGGCTGAAAGCATGTCCCCCATAACCCTGGCCAGCTACCTCACGGTGTTGATCACCCAGGACATCTGAACCTTTTGTCTCCTCAGATACTGGAGTTTCCGGGGCTGCTTGTCTTTTTTTCTTTGTCATCTCTAAACCCTAGCTTGAGTTTTCCTGCCTACCTTATAGCTACTATTTGTTAAAAATCAAGGAGTGTTTTCATCTTGGTAAAATGGCAAAGATACTAGCAATTTGTGAACAGTAACTACAGTGATCCCTCCATATCCCTGAGGGGTTGGTTCCAGGCCTCTGGAGGATACACAGCTCTATAGGTGCTCAAGTCCTCTATGTCAGATGGCACTGTGTTTGCATAGAACCTACACACATCCTTTTGTTTACTTCAGGTCATCTCTGTTGTTGTTAGGTGCCATTGAGTTGATATTGGAATCATAGCGACCCTACATACAACAGGTGAAATTATTGTCAGTGTTTCTCTGCTGTTCATAGGGTTTTCAATGGTGGATTAATTTTTGGGAGTGGGTTGCCGGGTCCTTCTCCCAAGCCTACAGCACCTGGTGTTCCCAGGCGGTCTCCCATCCAAGTACTAACCAGGCCCGTCCCTGCTTAGCTTCCGAGATCTGATGAGATCAGATGCCACAAGGCTATGGCTGCAGGCCAAGTCATCTCTAGATGATTTATAATACCCAAAGCAACATACATGCTATGGAAATAGATATTATAGGAAGGAACATGACAAAGTTTGTGCATGTTCAGTACAGAGGCAGTTTTTTGTGAGTATTTTCTATCTGTGGCTAGTTGAGTCTGTGGATGGGGAGCCTGAAGATACAGAGAGTGTCTGTGCCTGTCTTTCATATTTCAGGAACACATTGCCCTTGCTCCAGCCTATTGTCCTTGTGTGGGCAGGTTTCAGAGGGAGGGGACCTGAATCATTTGGTTGTATGACTTCCCTCTTTCCTGCTGGGCTGCAGATGAGGCTGCTCCCACTAAGCCCTTCGGAACCTTGTACATGTGTTACTCCAGGGCAGCCCGGGCCCCAAGGGGCCTGGAAGATTTATTTTGTATGTTGAACAGTGACCAGTAGAAAGCACTAAGCATAATCTTCTCTTGTTGTTGTTAGGTGCTATCCAGTGAGTCAGGTCCAACCCTACATACAGCAGACAAAACACTACCCTAAGCTCTGCCACGCCTGGCACTATTGTCAGTGCTTCTCCGATATTCATAGGGTTTTTGATGGCCGATTGTTTCGGGAGTGGGCTGCCAGGTCCTTCTCCCAAGCCTACACAGCTCTTGGTATTCCCAGGGGGTCTCCCATCCAAGGACAAACCAGGCCCTAGCCTGCTTAGCATCTGAGATCAGATGGGATCAGACACCCATGTGGTATATCTGTAGACAGTGTTCTCTTAAGTGCTGTTTAAAACAAACAAAAAAAGCCTACCAGCAAAATGAAGATTTCTGGTCCAGGGCTGATTATACCTCTATATTATGATTGTTGGGTGGGTACCAGGTACACTATATGGATAGGGCTTAGCCATCCCTTATCTTTTGATGGAGGCTTTTAAAGATTCAGTATGACTGAGCACAAAGGAAGCTTTCGGGAGGATAGACTGTCACCAGCCGAGCAGATGCTCATTAGTGCCGACTAACTGCACTTGAACACTATCATTTTATGGTGTAACAAGGACAGACATTTTTGTTCCATGTGCAGAACTGCATAAAGTGGCTAATATATTAGATTGTTGCTATTAATGCAATTAATTTTTAAGCTTTTTAAATTGACAAAAAATTTTACGTATTTATGGGGTATAACATCAGGCAGTGTTTCCTTGTTCTGTTTGAACAACTGCCCCCTGGTCCATGCACAGATTCCTCATGAGTACCATTAAGTGCCTAGTGTTCCCATTCTTTGTGGTGTTATCCATAATTTGTTGTGATCTGCACAGCTAAATGCCTTTACAACAAAACATAGACAGACATCTTTCTGGTTTTCTCTGCTTTTGGCTAATATCCATCTGATATCAGCAATGATCTCCATGGTTCTATGCCCTCTTCTGAATCTGGCTTGATTTTCTGGCAGTTCCCTGTCAATAAACTGCTACGGTTGCTTTCGAATGATGTTTTGTGCGTGCGCTCGTGTGTGTGTGTGTGTGTGTGTGTGTGTGTGTGTGTGTGTGTGTATGTTACATATATATATATATATATATATATAATTTTTCCAACACTATTTATTGAAGATACTGTCCTTTCCCCCTTGTGTGGTCTTGGCATCTTTATTCTGTTCTATTGGTTGCTCTAACTCTTTTTATACCAGTGCCATGCTGTTTTGATTCCTATAGTTTTATTATAGGTTTCGAAGTCTCATTGTGTGTTGTCTCCAACTTTGTTCTTTTCACCCAAGATTGCTTTGGCTGTTCTCAGTCCTTGGTGGTTCCATAAGAATTTTAGAATTGTTTTTTCTATTTCTGTGAAAAGCTCACTGGCAATTTGATCGGGCTTGTATTGAGTGTTTAGACCACTTTGGGTTGTATGGACATTTGAACAGTATTTATTAATCCTTCCATTCTATAAGCCCAGATATCATTCCATATATTTGTGTCATGCATAATTTCTTTCATGAATATTTTATATTTTTCAGGGCATAGATCTTCCCACTCCTTGGTTAAATTATTCCTGAGCATATATTTTTGCAGCCTATTCTCTAGGATATTGAATTGTCATTATTAATGGAACTTTTCATTAAGCAGCCAGGAAGTTTTGCTTAAGACTCTCCAAGCAATTCTTTTTTAAAGGGCAGGGTGAAAGTTTCCTTTGAAAATCACACACGCACACACACGCACGCACACACACACACACACACACACACAGCTCTCCTTAGAGAAGGGTTAGACTTAACCCCGAGTCTTTTTCTAACATTTAAATGCCCTCCTCATAACCCGACCACAGAGAGATTTTGAAAACATTTATTCAGTACTATTAGATACTACAAAATTTTGGTATAGTTAATGTCTGAAAACAGGAGTTTTAAGTTTATTGTAAAAAATACTTCAGTGCAGAATTTCTTTAAAACAGTGCCGTTTGGGGATCTTCTAAGGGATTGGCAGTGAAATCTGTAACTTCATCAGAAGTGCCTTCACTCACTCACTGATAGAATATTCCTCACTTAGAGTCACAGCCCTTGTCAGACTGAATGGTTTCCTTTCTTTCTATCAGATTCTTTTCCTTTCTTGGCCTCTAAGTGTTCTTTGGAACACTCGAAGGAGAAGTGTGCCTCCTTTAGTCTGTGTTGCTGATTTACCAAGGGTCTGCTCGGTAGAAGGGTCAAAGGGTCTCCTCGGTGTCTCCCCAGCCCTTGGGGCTCTTCTGCAAGGAAAGGGCAGATGCTTGGCCTCAGGAGGTTTGTGCTAGTGAGGAAAGGAGATGAGCGCAGGGACCAGCAGTCAGCCTCTGTAGTCTGCCTGAAGGTGGCTGGTACAGGGAGAAGATGGGATACAGGAATCCAGCACAGTGGGCCAGACTGTGTCATGACTTGAAGAGGCAGCGGGCAGCTGGCGGCATAGAGCTTGGAGAAGGAGGCTTTGGCCCCAGGCTTTGCAGGAGGGTAGGAAGTGAGCCAGGTGGGCATCTGGGGGAGGAGCCTTCTGTAGCAACAATGGTAGAGCAAAGTCCTCAAGGGTGCAGATGGCAAATCGAAGGGTCTGATGTCCGACAGTATGGCTGGAGTAATGAGAGGGACGGAGGTGAAGTGGAGAGGGGAAGAAGAGAGTCCCAGGCGCTCCTCCATGCCTCATAAGCCTACCCCTTGGTCCACATTAGTGCGTGGTTTTTATCTGTGAAAAAATCTTTACCCTAAATATGAGGGTTTTCCTACCAGAATTTCCACGTAGTGGTGTTTGAGGTTTCTGATTCTTTTAAACAAATGCCTCTTATTGACCGTGTTTCTGTTTAACCGATCAACCTAATTTCTGCCTTTTGCCCCTTCACAAGACCAGAGCCGCTGTTTTAAATTCACAACAAGTGGGCTTCATTCCATTATCCTGTATGCTTCTTGTTAGGCAGGAACGAGGAACACTCCATATTGCAAATTTCTAACTGTGTTGCCAGATAATTAGCTTGTGAAAAACATAGTCAATTTTGCAAACAAGTAATGATTCTGGAAAGTAATTAAAATTAGTCATTCTAGTACCACTTTGTGGGTTTACCTTCCGCTGCATGCTGTTAAGATCTTGTCTAAGCAAGATTAATAAAAAATAAAAAATCTAGACTGAACATCTGTTGCAAACTGACTTCCAATTTGTATCTTCTTCATGTGACTTACGATTTGAGTTTTGGACTCAGGTGAAGGGAAGCTGAACTGGTACGATCCCATTTGTAATGTTATGGGAGGGTAATTGACTGAAATTTCTATACAATATATGGATTTTGTTCAAGGAGAATAATCTCAAAAAAAGCACTGCTTTTATTTGCTAATTACAATTATGATGGTCAATATTATGATCAGTGTTAAATGTCTGTTTGGTAATTACAAAGTGAAGTTCTTAATTTTGATAAGATTAGCAGAATGTCTTCAACTTGTTTATGTCTATGTAAAAGTAATAAATTGGAAATGTGAATAATGTCTACATAACATTGGATGTGTTGCTATATACTTATATTGATATCTCATGAATATTTTTCTCAATGAGCGGACATCGAAGAGACTTTTATGCCCACAAAATGTAATGTGAACACATCTATAATTTATACTCTCCTAGTAGGTGATATTAACTTACTCCAGGTACCTAATGGTTTTAAGATACTAATTAATGTCAATTGTGATAGGTGAAGCTACTGTTTAAATTTACCTCCCCTTTAGCCCCTTGTTAGGACACACTAAGTGGAACATGCACTTTTTGAATGCTTCAAGATAGTGCTTAATACATGGTATGCCAATGAAAATTACAAACGTTATGTTGATCTCCCATGTCTTTTGGGTACTATTCTTATCCTATTAGAGTTTCACAGCACCCTCATGATGTGTTGCTTTTTGGTTTTTTGAGACAGGGTCTCGCTAGGTACCCCAGGCTTGTCTCGAACTCACCATCCTCGTGTCCCAGCCTCCCAAGCGCTAGGGTTACAGGTATGTTTTTATTGTTGATCCACTTGCTGTTCTATAATAAAACTCTTGTTTGTAGTAATGTCCATCGTCATATTTGTTTAGTGTTATGTGTTTTTTTACAACTGGTCCCTAGTTTAGGAATATGTGCTTAACGTGATAAATAAGGTCTATCTTAAACTATAATTCAAAGTAATAATAGTTAAAAATTAGCCCCTAAAGATATGTCCATTAAAATAACTAAGAAAATAAAGGCCTTGCTGTCATGATTATAACTTAACATTGTCTTGATTAGAGTAGTCTGCACAGTCTAGAAATGTAAGACTGACTGTGTTCAGGAAAGACAGCACAATGTTATTCACAGAGGTTAGCCTAATTTATCTAGAAGCCCTCTCTAAAGCAAAGACAAAAAATGAAAACCAAACTTTGGAAGTAATAGGAGAATTCTGTAAGGTCAATTATAAGATATAGCCACCAAATTTCATAGTTTTCCCAAACATACAAAAGAGAGGGGCTGAGATTTAGCTCAGTTGGTAGAGCACTGCGCTGCAGCCTCTGAGGTCCCGAGTTCTATTCCCAGCACTGTAAAAATGGGAGAAGGACGTGGCAATCCACTCCCAAGGCAATCCCGAAACAGTCAGCCATTGAAAACCCTGTGAGAGTCACTCTGAGTTGGGTACTGACTCGACAGCACCTAACAACAAACAACAACAGAGGAGAGAGAGAGGGAATGAGAATATTTAAAAGTTTATTGAAAAAGCATTCCTCCCAACCAAAATAACAACAGCTATTTAAGATCTATATGATAAAAACCATTAATATTCCCAAATGGCATTAAAAATAGACTTGAACAAATGGAGAAACAGTTTATGTGTCTAAATGGGAAAGCTGGTATTGCACGCCTCCTCAATTAATTTAACAATTCAATGGAATTCCAATTTGAATCCCAATGGCACTTGTTTTAGACTCATAAATGTGATTCTAAGGTTCATGTTGAAAGATAAATCAGCACGGGTACTCAAGAAACACGTGAAAGACGAGAATAATGAGGTAAGACTTACAATCCTGAGTAGATAGCCATTTCAAAGCCCTAATAGTTAAAGTACTAATCAACTGAAAATAGTCTATCTGCCGATGCGTAGCAGCATGAAGGACTCCTATGAAACACCAATATTCTGTCATTGCACCTGGCTTGGTGGTAACGGTGATTTTCACATTTTTTTCTTCATATGCATTTTCAGATTATTCGGTGAAATCTACCCTTTTTAGTTCTGAATGTAGACCGATATGTACACTTCTGTAAACACCACCAAGTGCAAGGTAAACAATATTTACATTCCCCTAAAAACATCCATGGGCTTAAACATAAATAAGATCGTGTGCCTGGCACAGAATCGGCAAGTGTTTCGATCTGCTGTACATAGGGTCGCTATGAGTCGGACTCGACTCGACGGCACCTAACAACAACAAAAACATCCCTCAGGCCCCCATCTCATTCCCTCCCTTTGTCACTATTTTGCCCTTTGCAGAATGTCACATGAATGGACCCCTGCAAACAAAGTTTTTTGTGTCTCATCTCTCACTTAGTACAATGTGTTTTGGATTCCTCCGTGCCCATTTATCAATAGCTTGCTTCTTTTTAGTGCTGAATAGTATTCCACCACATGCATGTGCTACTCTTTGTCTATTTACTAGGAAGTGGGCATTCAATAGCTCCGATGTTTGACAATTACAAGAAAACTGCTGCAGATGTTGTATAGAGTTTTTGTGTAGCCACATAATTTTATTTCTCTTGTGCTATTCAGTTTATTCATTGCTGCAGTAAGGTATCTCATAGATATTTTATGGGAGGAATAATTTATTGGGGCCCACAGTGGATTTTAGTTGACAGAGGCAGGAGAAGGTGTGGCAGCAGAGCAGGCGTGGTGCTGGAGCAGGCAGTGGGGCCTGTGGCGGAGAGCCTCACATCATGGTGGGTCAGGAGCAGAGACCGACTGGAACTGGAGGCCCACGTAAAACTTCCCAAGTCTTGCCCTCAGCAACCTGCTTTCACAAAGCTGGGTCCCACTTCCCACAGTGCCACCAGATGGGGGCCAAACATTCAAACAAACACATGACCTTTGGGGGAACATTATATTTCATTTTATTTCACTTTTGTTTTTTATTTTGTTTGTTGATTTATTGTATTTATTGCTATATTGGGTATGAACCCAGGGCCTCATACATGCTTTGCAAATGCTCTACTACTTTGTGAGCCCATTTTTTTTTTGACTCTTTGAGACAGGAGTTTGCTAAGTTATACAGGTTGCCTCTTACCTAGAACTTGTGATCCTCCTGCCTTAGCCTCCTGAGTTGCTGGGATTAGAAGAGTGTGCCACTGTGCCCTGCTTTAGTGACATTTCAGATTCAAACCGTAACACCTGCTATTATATTCCGTAATAGTTTCTCTGAATGGAAAAGAAATACTTTGTTCTTTGAAATCCCTTGGCAGCCTGTAATAATGCTCCTTTAAAATATTGGTACCATTGTATCTTAATTCTTGTCATGTCTGTTTCCTTGCCAGACTCTGGGTAGATGTCATTTTCTCTCAGCATTCATTTTGAAATTTTTCATCCGTACAGAAATATTGAAAAATGCTCCAGGAAGGGCTTGGGCTGTGGCTCAGGGGTGGGGCCCTTCAGCTCTCTCAGGGCTGTGGTGAGAATGAGACCGGGTGGGAGTGGAGTCCATGTGGGATGTGTGCCTGCTTTTTATGCCTTACTTCACGCACTAGACAGGCACAGCGCTTCTGCAGAGTTGGTTTTTGGGTCCCCATAGACTCAGTCACACTGCACCGTACTCAGTGATTTTGACAATTAATGTTGAGGCATTTGTTATCCAAATCACTTTGGTGTATCTCACATGAGTTTACACAGACAAGCTATTCAATGATCCATTGTGATGTATAGTATTTGATTAGGAAATCACATACTATATATTTATATATTATGTACAAATAAAATTTCATAAGAAATGTAACAGAGTATTTGGGTTCTGTTATGAAATAACATCATATTTCAAAATATCTACCCTCCTAATGCTTTGATGCCACCAACTGTACCACTGTGATGTCTAATCCCATCAGATGTTGGAGGCCAAGCAGGGTCGGACCTGGTTGGTACTTGGGTGGGAGACAGCCTGGGAATACCAGGTGTTGTAGGCTTGGGAGAAGGACATGGAAGCCCACTCCCAAATAAACAATCTGCCATTGAAAACCCTATGAATAGCAGAGAAGCACTGATAATAATGTTTTACCTGTTGTACATAGAGTAGCTATGAGACGAACAACAATTAGACGATACATAACAACAACAACAACAACAACAACAACAACAACAATGCTTTGTTAATTTTTTAACACTTGATATGTGACATTATTCCTTCTTACTGAATCATTCAACCAATGTGAATAAAATTGAGGCTAGTATCTTTGTATGATGCATGCATTATATTTTATCTAAGAAAAAGTTTCAACTTTTATCTATAATTATGAGGGTAACAGTGTTCTTTATTTTCAGAAGTCAATTATAAACAGGCATAGACTTATAGATTCCCTCTCCAATAGCAGAAGTTTATTAAGTTTATTAAGAGTGAATTACTCTTGTTTCTATTACTTTGTTTTTACTGGCACTGCATATCATATATAACACTTGGAAAATCCTAAACTCTCTAAGCCGCTAATATTTCTTGATTTACTGAGTCTATAAAAATAAAAGAAAATTTTCTGCCTTACTGTCTGTCTTGTAGTAGCATCAAGTGAATTATATGGCATTGCATACACATCATATATTTTCATTATACCATAAATATAACTTTTGTACTTCATAACTTTTGCCCTCCATAACATATGTGAATAGATGTGTAAATTATTACATTGAATGAGTAGCAAATAATTGTTATGGATTACTTAATATTCAAATACTCCTTTTTGTGTGTCCTTTAAACATCTTCTAACAATTACTGAAGCTGTAAAATTGAAATTGATTTTGTTTTTAAAATTAGATTTCTTTCCTTATAGTGTCTAGAATGATATGAAATATCCATACTCCAAATTCAACCAAGCACTCATTTTAAATTTAATTTTTAATTTTGTTCCTAGTAGTATAAAATAGTTAAAAGATGACATTAATGTAGGTTATCAATCATACTACTTTTACTTTTGTGGAGGATGGTTTTACAAACATTCCTCATTCTGTGGTTCTTTATAAAATAAGAGAATCAGAATATGATAGAAACAAACTGAGTGAAAATTAACCGTATATTGAATAAAAACATTGAGGGACTGAATTTACTTTTAGATGAGAAAAGAAAATTCAGCCCTTAGTTTTACTGTGATTTATATGTATGGAAAATGCACACTAAGTTCAAATGATGAGCATGAACACTCATTTCTCCATGAACTTTGTTTATAACAATAGCACCCAATCAGCCTTTTAAATTATGTTGTATGCTTGTTGTTATTGTTAGGTGCTATTGAGTCAGGTCTGACTCATAGTGACACTATGTACAACAGAACAAAACATTCCATGGTTCTGTGCTAAGCACATGATCTTTTTTATGCTTAAGCCCATTGTTGTAGACACTGTCAATCCATCTACTTGAGGGTTTTCCTTTTTTCATTGACCCACCACTCTCTCAAACATGATGTCTTCTCTAGGGATTGGTCCATCCTGACAACATGTCTAAAATATGTAAGGCACAATCTAGCTATCCTTTCTTCCAAGAAGCACTCTGGTTGCACTTCCTCTAAGACAGATCTGTTGATTCTTTTGGAAGTCCATGGTATATTCAATACTCATCTCCAGCACTGTAGTTCAAAAGCATTAATTCTTCTCCCATCTCCCTTATTCAACATCTAACTTTCAGAAGCATAAGATGCAATTGAAAAATACCATAGCATGGGTCAGGCGCACCTTCATCTTCAATGTGACATCTTTACTTTGGAACACTGTAAGGAGGTCTTTTGCCACAGCTTTTCCCAATGCAATGCATCTTTTGATTTCTTCAGTGTTGCTTTTGTGGATGTTGATTATAGAACCAAGTAAGCCAAGATCTTGGACAACTTCAATCTTTTTTCCATTTATCATGAAGTTGCATACTGACCCAGTTGTTAGTATTTTTGTTTTGTTGTTTAGGTGCAATCCATACTGAACACTCTGATCTTTATCAGCAAATATTTCAAATCTTCTTCACTTTCAACAAGAAGAGTTGTGTCACCCACATAGCACATGTTGTTAATGAGTCTTTCTCCAATCCTGATGCTGCATTCTTCATAAAGTCCAGATTCTCAGATTATTTGCTCAATATAGAAATTGAAGGGGTATGGTAAAAGAATACAGCCCTCACTCACACCTTTCTTGACTTTAAGCCAGGCAGTGTTTCCTTCTTCTATTCGAGTGAACACCTCCTGAACCATGTGCAAATTCCTCATGAGTATAATTAAGTGCTCTGGTATTCCCATTCTTCACAGTGTTATTCACAATTTGTTATGATCCACACAGTCAAGTACCTCTGCATAGTCAATAAAACACAGATAGACATCTTTTTGGTATTCTCTGCTTTCAACTAATATCCACCTGACATCAGCAATGATGTCCATGATTTCATGCCCTCTTCTGAATCTGGCTTGATTTTGGGGCAATTTCCTTTCAATAAATTGCTTTGGTTCCTTTTGAATGATCTTTAGAAAAATTTTACTTGTGTGTGATATTAATGATATCATTCAATAATTTCCACATGTGATTGGATCCCCTTTCTTGGGAATAGGCACAAATATGGATCTCTTCTAGTCAATTGGCCAGGTAGCTGTTTTCCAGATCTCTTGGAATAAACAAGTTAGCATCTCCAGTGCTACATCTGTTTCTTGAAACATCTCTATTGGTATTCCATCAATTCCTGGACCCTTGCTTACTGGCAATCCCTTAAAGGCAGCTTCTACTTCATCCTTCAGTACCATTGGTTGCTGACCATAAGCCACCTCTTGAAATGGTTGATCATCCACCAACTCTTTTTTGTATAATGACTCTGTGTGTTCCTTCCATCATCTTTTGATGTTTTCTGTGTCATTTAATATTTTCCTTGTCGAATCTTTCACTATTGCCACTTGAGGCTTGATTTTTTTTCTTCAGTTCCTTTAGCTTGAGAAACACAGGGCATATTCTTCCCTTTTGGTTTTCGGTCTCTAGGTCTTTGCACATATCATTATAATATTTGATTTTGTCTTCTTGAGTTGCCCCTTGAAATCTTCTGTTTAGTTCTTTAACTTCATCATGCCTTCCTTTTACATTAGCTGCTCAATGATCAAGTCAAGTTTCAGAGTCTCTTTTGATGCGTAATTTGGTCTTTTCTTTTTTTCCTGGTTTTTTTTTCTTAATTAACTTACTTTCCTCATGAATGATTCTTTGATGTCATGCCACAACTGGTCTGGTCTTTGATCATTAATGTCTAACATATCAAACCTCTTCTTGAGGTGGTCTCTGAACTCAGGTGGGATATACTCAAGGTCATAGCTTGGTCTCGTACACTTGTTCTAATTTTCTTCAGTTTCAGTGTGAACCTGCATATGAGCAGTTGATGGTTGGATCCATAATCAGTACATGGTCTTGTTCTGACTTTTGATATTGAGTTTTTCCCTCATCTCTTTCTGCAAATGTAGTCAATTTTGTTCCTGTATAGTCCATCTGGTTAATTCCATGTGTATAGTTGCTGTTTATATTGGTGAAAGACTGTATTTGCAATGAAAAGGTCATTGTCTGACAAAATTCTATCATGCCATCTCCAGCATCATTTCTGTCACTAAGGCCATATTTTCCAACTACTGAGCTGCCTTCTTTATTTCTACCTTTGGATTCCAGTCATCAGTAATTATCAGTGCATCCTGATTGCATGTTCTATCTATTTCAAATTACAGAAGCTGGTAAAAATCTTCTCTGTCTTCATTTGTGGCTTCAGCAGTGGGTGTGTAAATTTGGATAATAGTCATATTAACTACCTGCAGCTACACTACTGTAGTGTCCGATCCCATCAAATCGTGGAAGCTTAACAAGGTCAGGCCTGGTTAGTACTTGTGTAGGAGACCGCTTGGGAACACCAGGTCCTGTAGGCTTGGGAGAAGGTCCCAGCAGCCCACTCTCAAAAAACAATCAGCCATTGAAAATGCTATGAATAGCAGAGAAGCACTAACAATAGTGTTTAGCCTGTTGTATGGAGGTGGCTATCAGTCAGACACCTCTTGATGGCACCGAACAATAACAACATATTAACTGGCCTTCTTTGTAGGTATATGGATATCATTCTATCACTGACAGCATTGTACTTCAGGATAGATCTTGAGATGTCTTTTTTAATGATGAATGGAACCCCATTTCTCTTTAATCTGTCATTCCTGGTATAGTAGACCACATCTAGTCCAGTTTAGCTCACTGATGCATAGAATACCAATGTTTATGTGCTCTATTTCCTTTTGGATCATTTCTAATTTTCCTGGATTCATATTACAAACAGTCCATATCCCAGTTATTAACAGATGTTTACGGTTGTTCCTTCTCATTATGAGTCATGCCACATCAGCAAATGGAGGTCCCTGGGGATTTACTTCATTCCCGTCATGAAGGTTGACTCTACCTCGAAGAGGCAACTCTTCCCTACTCATCTTTTGAATGCCTTCTAACCTGGGGGGCTCATTTTCCGGCACTGTATCTGACAGTGTTTCTTTGGTATTCATTAGTTTTTTAATGCCTACTTGTTTCAGGAGTGGATGAACCACTTCCTTCTTCCTAGTCGTTCTGAATCTAGAAGCTCAGCTGAAACCTGTCCACCATGGGTGACCCTGCTGGTTTCTTTATTGCCAGTGACATAGCTTTGGTATCACAGCAACAGGCAAGCCTCAAAAGTATAGCAAACTGACAGACCCGTGGGGGTCTCATGCTTAATCAAATGTTTGGTTAACAACATGTGATGTACCTTTGTAAGGCACAGCGATGACTCTGTTGACATTTTTTTTTTTTTTTTTTACGGTACTGGGAGTTGAACCCAGGGCCTCGCGCCTGCATGCTCTGCAAGTGCTGGACCACTGAGCTGTGCCCTCAGCTCATGTTTTTTACATGTTTTTTACTTTTTGAGACAGGGTTTCGCTAAGTTGTGCAGACTGCCTCTGGTCTCGAACTTGCGATCCTCCTGCCTCTGCCTCCCGAGCTGCTGGGATTATAACTCTGGTGACTTTTAATGTATGTAGCGTTGTATACAATCTCAGTTTTTATTTTGCAGTGTTCTTTCTGTTCTTTTGATTAATTAATTTTCATTTTTGAGATAGCTTTTTGCTTTGAGATAGCTCAATCTGGCCTGGAACTCACTGTGTGGACCTGGCTGGCTTAAAACCCCATCAGTCCTCCTGCCTCGGCCTCCCGAGTGTGGGATTGCCAGTATGTGCCACCACACCCGCCTTTCTGTAGGAGTTTAAAGTAGGTTTAAAGAAATTCTGTATGATGTGAAAATGTAAAGGAGGAAGTTAAAGCAAAGGAGAGAGACTGTCTTATTTTTATTTCAACAAATATAAAGTAAAAGAGCAATCTTATTGTGATGATAGAAATTGGCAGGATTTCCCCAGGACATTATTATGATTTTGAATCTGAGTAACATGTTACGTAGTTTATAAAGGCAAATGTTTCAGCCTGAACTCAAAGTCAGCCATTTTCTGTGCCTTCTTTTCCATTCTCAGTTTCTAGTGCACCATGGCAAAAGACCTTTGTCTTGTCTTTTCTTTTTTTTCTCTCTCTATAATGTTTTAGCATCATTGTTCTATTTCTAGTCCTCTAAAATCTAACAGCAAGTCCTCTTGATAAGGCTGGTTCTCAGTGGCCCTTTCTTTCCAAAATGCATAATGTTTATTGACATTATACAATTTAATTAAATTTTTAAATTTTTTAAAAGAAATTAACAATGCTTTTGGATCTATTTCAAAGTCAACGAGTTCGTGTATTTAAAGTGTACAATTTAATGGGTTTTTTAATACATTGTTGTTAGGTGCCGCCGAATCGGTATCCGACTTATAGCGGCCCTACATACAGCAGCGAAACACTATTGTCAGTGCTTCTCTGCTATTCATAGGGTTTTCAATGGCAGATTGATTTTTGGGAGTGGGCTGCCAGATCCGTCTCCCAAGCTTGCAGCACCTGGTGTTCCCAGGCGGTCTCCCATCCAGGTGCTAACCAGGCCCGACCCTGCTTAGCTTCCGAGATCTGATGGGATCGGATGTCACAGGGCTATGGCTGCAGGCTTTTTATACATTAGCTGAGTCATTTATTACCGCAATCAATTTTAGAGAATTTTCATCACCCCAAAATGAAACCTGTTCCTATTATCGTGCATTCTTTCTTCCCAAACATCCAGCCCTTGGCATTGACTAACCTACTTTCTGTCTTTTTAGACTTGCTTGTTCTGGATTTTCCTTAGGTCCCCCCTGTCGCTGGATTGTCAGTTTCTGCAAGGCACTCAATAATATTTCAATAAGAATTGTATTGAGTTTGTGGATCCACCTGGGGAGTCTTGTGTTAACAACATTATTAAATCTTCTAATCCATTGACATGGGATAGCTTTCCATTAATTTAAGCCTTCTTTAATTTCATTGAACAATATTTTTAATATTAAAAATATTCAGTGTGTAAGACAGATATGTCGTTTCTTAAATATTCCGCTTTTATTCTTTTTGCTGACTTAGTAAATGGAATTATTTCTGAGACTCAGTTTTGTATTATCCATTGCTGGTGTATAGAAAGACAACTAGTTTTTGTATTTTGATCCTGTATCCTGTAATCTGCTGAACTTATTTATTAGATCTAGTAGTTTTTATAGTCAGTGTTCTATCATTTTATAAAAAATAGCTTCTATTTCTCCATTTTGTGCCACAGCCATTTCTAACCATATTGTCTGACAAAGTCCGGATATGGGGAAGAGGGGTTCAAGGAACTCATCTTCCAAGAAATGGATGGGGATGAAGAAAAGGAAAATGTGCTTTTTGCTTTCTAGGAATAGGATTACTGCTTCTAATTATTATGATTACTTTATGTTTAGGATGAATACTCATAACTAATATTGTATTAAACTCTAATGAAACAAATGCTGAAAGAATGACACGACTGAGGGAATTTGTAAGTGAATTAGAAGTAATGACCACCAATTGTAAGGGATATATGGATATTATTCTACTTGAAGCTGATCAGCAATTTCCACCCTGGAACTCAAGTGTTAAGTAATTTATGCTTCAGTTGCAGCAGGCTGAGTTGTTAGCCCCTACTTGGACTAAGCCTGCAGCTGTAGCCCTGTGGCATCCGATCCCGTCAGGTCTCAGAAGCTAAGCAGGGTCGGGCCTGGTTAGTACCTGGATGGGAGACCGCCTGGGAACACCAGAAGCTGTAAGCTTGGGAGAAGGACCTGGCAACCCCCTCCCAAAAAATCAACCTGCCATTGAAAAACCCTATGAACAGCAGAGAAGCACTGACAATAGCATTTCCCCTATTGTACAGAGGGTCGCTATGAGTTGGATACCGACTCGACGGCACCTAACAACAACAACAACTTGGACTAAAGTGGCCCCACCTATGATAGCTAAGGTTTACAGAGAAAGTATAAAACAATCAAAAAAATACACAGGCTTGTTCCCACAGTACAAAGCCTCCTTGACAATTTTAACACAGAGAGGTGCTTATCGAAGGCAGACCTTGGTTCCCAGCTAGAGAAAAAAAGTAAAGGCTGCTGCTCTGGTCAGCCTGACCCTCCACTGCTATTATGACTGCCAGATGTGTGTAAAACTGCACGTATTCTTACTACTTGCATGACCTAAGCCTAAAACGCCTGCAGCTGTAGCCCTGTGGCATCCGATCCCATCAGATCTCGGAAGTTAAGCAGGGTCGGGCCTGGTTAGTACCTGGATGGGAGACCACCTGGGAACACCAGAAGCTGTAGGCTTGGGAGAAGGACCTGGCAGCCCCCTCCCAAAAATCAATCTGCCATTAAAAACCCTATGAACAGCAGAGAAGCACTGACAATAGTGTTTCCCCTGTTGAACAGAGGGTCGCTATGAGTCGGATACCGACTCGACAGCACCTAACAACAAGAACAAGCCTAAAAAGACTGTATAAAAACTGAGCTATCCAAACAATAAACGGAACAGATCCACATAGCCTCCGAGCTGTGTGTTTCTGTTTCCCACCGCCACCGACTCCTCACCCGCCTTTGGGAAACCCTGGATTCTTAGGCTGCGGCACAGACTGTGGCAATTTTGTATGTTCTTTCCTTCCAGAATTCCTGTTTATTAGATATTGAATATCTGAATGGATTCTCTGATTTTTGTCTTCGGCCTCTTTGTGTCTTGTTCTGTGTGTTTGTGTTTGTGTGAGATTTTCTTCTGCTTCCTGGAAGACTTCATCAATTTTATCTCCCAACACTTCTATTGTAATATTTGTTTCTACTCAAATATGATAAAGGGTCTTTTAGAACACTTTCTGGGTCTTTGTTCCTTTTTATAACACATTCCTGTTTTACTGATACAATCTCATACCTGTCTGAGGATAATGATCATAGTTCGTTGAGTTCTCTTGTATTTCCCAGATTTCCTTTCTTTCCTCTGGACTGTTTTTGTTGTTTGACACCAGTGATTGGTGACCTGTATGCCTGAGGCCCCTGTAGTCTGCAGCAGCCTCCCATCTCCCAGCATGTACCTGGAGCATGGAGGCTGGTGCGTCCTGTTAGAGAGATCCTGCGTGGACCGAGTGCCGGTGCTGTGAGAACACCATGGTTAGTATTAGTGGCTGTGTCTTCTTTGGCTGGCCAGTGTCCCCAGAGACTAGACTCGTGTTCAGGTTGGTGTGTGACCACAGTCTGCGGAGCGGGCTGGTTTATCCTCCTTGCTGACAGGCGGGTAGGTGGGCACAGGAGAGAAGGGGGTTCCCTGTGGCTCTGTTACCCTTTATTATTCTCCCATCAGGCACCCTCTCCTGTTTTGTCAGACTCTTCCTTTGTCCTCTGCCCGCGAGTGCACTGGCAAGCCCCTCTGTGGTCTGGCTGAGCATGGGCAGAGAGTGTACGGTGACTTGTTAAACCAATGACAGCTCTTGCTTTGCACCTCACACGTCGCCTTCCCTTCTGAGTACCTGGCACCTCTGCTCCAAGGATTCCGAGCCAGGAATCGGCAGGCTTCCTGCTAGATCATCACTTCCTTCCCGCCTCAAGGTCAGCTGCTCTTCACTGACCACTTCTCAGCTTCCAGAATGCTCTCTCGTCCTTGCGCACATCTGCCAGTCTCCTGGTCCTTGCCGAGTCCTGTACTTTAAACATTTTTCTTATGTCAACTTGGTATGAGGAATGAGAGATAAATTCACGTTTCGAATTGCTTTGAATTTACTATGTCGGAGTCCCCTTAAGTCCATTCTGGCAAACTTCATCTCTGTGTGGCCTTTGGAGTAGTATTTAGAGTGGCTTGTGACATGTTGAGATTTTTCTTTCTTTTTTGTGGACTCCCTATTTTTGTGTTTTTGAAATTGCCTCATAGAAAATGGAACATATGAGCATTTCAGCACTAACTTTTGTCTGGAAAAGGAAGCTTTTGTGCTTCATATGCCATTTAGTGTATCATTACCAAGAACTTATACATATGGATTTCTTTCCAGTCACCTCTGACTTTTAAATGGAGGACTCAACTCTCAATTATATTACCTTTTCCTAGATTCTATTTTCATAATGCTGTTTTACAATATTGATTCTTTGGCTTGAACGCTCTCCAAAATGAAAGTCATTCCGAATTTACCAAGTCATACATCTGCCCACCTTTATTGCAGTTGTTTCTCAGTGTTGCTTTGCGACATACTAGAAAGTGCCACTGGATGATTTCTTATTCTTTAATTTTAAATGATGACCATGAGGTAGTTTTATTTGGGAATTCCTCTTCAAAATCCTTATCCATGGTTAAAATTCTCCCCTAGTCACCCCTGGAAGTCATCATGCATCGTCCTGAATCCAGTCTTTGGAAGTCACCTTTGTTCACATGGTGTCTGCCCTCCACCCTTGCTCCTCCACAGCTTCTGCGGTCTGAAGCTGCCTACATAGAGTTTCAGGAACTAGACAAGTGTTAGCATTTCTGCCCGCACCATGTGTCCCAGAGAGCAGGCACACGTTGCCTGTGACGTGGGAGCTCCGGAGCAGAGTGATTCAGCGGGGTCTGGTGGATAGAGTTACCGAGAGCAAGCTTGCACCTTCTGTTCCAGTCACGCGCTCCCCTTCAAAGTGCTCAGGACTAGCTTTGGACTTGCCTTCAGCTCCTAAGGCAGGCGCAGCAGCTCTCAATGGCACTGTCTACAAGCTGGGTCCTTCTCCTCCTCACTCTCTAGTCTTTTTTTTTTTTTTTTAATCCAGTGCTGGGGAAGGGGCATTCAACTCACAGCCTCCTGCATGCTTGTTGTTGTTAGGTGCTATTGAATCAGCATCCAGCTCACAACAACCATATGTACAACAGGAGAAACACTATTGTCAGCGCTTCTCTGCTATTCATAGGGTTTTCAATGGCTGATTGATTTTTTGGGATTGAGGTGCACCTCTGGCCTCTTTTTTATCTTTTATTTTGAGACAGGATCTTGCTGAGTTCCACAGGCTGCCTCTGGCCTCATTTGCAATCCTCCTGCCTCAGCCCCCACTGAGCAGGGATTCCAAGTATGTGCCTTGGCACCCGGCGGTCTTTTTTGTTTTTTGGTTTCTTTTAGCCTGTTGTTTCTGTTATCTGCAGCAACATCTTGCTTGCCTAATGCATCAAACTTGCCCAATGCCAAATGTCCCCCGTCTGCCCATTGTGGTTCCAATATCGCTGTTATTGGTTCCACCTGTCTTCCCTTCTCCCCACCCTTGCGTCTCCTTGTCCTCTGTTGTCCTACCTGGGCTCCAGTCCACCTGTCCTCATCCTGCCTCTGTTTGGTTCTCCTTGTCTTCACTCTCCCTGTGCTAAGTTCACCTGTCCTCCATTCTGTCTGTCCTCGGGTCTGCCTGTCCTGTGTTCCACCTGAAGTCCCTTCCACCTGTCCAACTTCCCAGGGGACTGGTGTGCGGAGGGGAGTCCTTGGGGGCCTCGTGGGGTCAATGGGAGTTCAGTCCAGGGCTTGAGGAACAGTGGAAGGCAGGAGGCAAGTGCGGCTGCAGGAGAGATTTGAGAACAGACGCCTAGGACATGCAAAATATGAGGAGCAGGGAGAGCTGCGTCCTCCTCACACATGAGATCATTGTCTTTCACAACCACTTTCTAGTATTAATATATTGTTTGCTTATAAAAGTAATCTAGGCTCATTCTCCCTCCCCAATGGCTAATGTCTAGCTGGAATCTCTATTCCTGGTCATTTTTTGTTTGTTTGTTTGTTTTCTACGCTATAATTTCTTCCCCCAACCCCTTGAAACAGGATCTTACTATGTAGCCAGGCTGACCTCAAACTCAAGATTCTCCTGCCTCTGCCTCTCGAGGGTTGGGATTGCAGGGTGAACCTCTATGCCTTGCTTTGTAGATTCTTCATATTGCTAACATTTGTTTATATAATGATCTCCTTTTTTGTTGTTTAAATATGTCCTCATGTTATTAAATTTTTCAGACTTTCATGGTTAATATTTAAGGATTGTTCAATATTTCACTGTAACAATATAGTACAATTGCTCGATCTAACAAATAAACATATAGGACACTCAGTTCCATTTGAATTTTAGGGAAACACTACTTTTCCTAATATATGTGTAGTCCATGCAATATTTGCAAGGTAGTGTGGGGCATTTTGTTTGTTGCTGGTTATCTAGATTCAAACTGAAGTGGTCATCCCACTTTTTACCTTGGCAACCGTATAAGATATTATGTTACTTGTACCATTTCTTACTTTGAGCACTTAGATATTTTCAGTGATGCAATGGACATCTTTTGGCATAAAATTTCCTACTCTGAAGTACTTTTTTAGGTGGGTTGTTGGAAATCAAATTACCAAGGAGATGAGTACTTTTTTTTCAAGACTTTTCAAACTTCTCGCCAAATCATTTTTTAAAAAGGTTATAGCAATTTACGCTCCCACCAGCAGCGCGTAAGAGTCCTCATTCCCTGTACCCTTGCTAACATTATCATCACTTAAATCCTTCTCTGCTATTTTGGCAGCAAATAATGATGTATCATTTTCATCTTGATTACTAATGAGGTTCACATTTTTTGTTTATTAGGCAGTCAATGCCCTGGTTTTGAAATTGTCTGCAAGTGCATCCTGACTTCTCTGCCCTTACTTTGCATTGCTTTGAAGTCACAGGAATATGTCTTATTTTTATTTAGTTAATTATTTTTACTGAGTGGTTAGGGCTGGATCCCAGTCCCCAGGCGCAAGTTTTCAAGACCAACTCTGCACAATGGCTGGCCACCAGCCTACCTGGCAGCCTACCCATTGTTTAAAAATAAAAGCTTCATATGACTCCTGGATGCATTTAAAATAAATCAATTAAAGCAAAGAGTATAGTAATTTTCTTCTGAGCCTGCAGAATTCAAGCTTTCTTTTCACAGTTCTCCTCCATTTTTGTTCTTAATGTATGACAGGTTTTAAATACAGCTTCCATAAATAAACACTCTTTATCCACCCTTATAAACCACAAACACACTGTACAGGGTTCCGCCATGTTTGTGTGAGCAGTAAGGTGCATGGTATCGGCCTCATTCCCCTACAAAGATAATGAACAAGCCAAGAAGGGGGCTCCCTTCCCAAAGGTTGGGGGGAAGGGAGCATTGCTTTTGATTTTATAGGCATGTTACCCCTTTCCTAGTAGAGCCCCAGGGCTGGGGTTTGGGTCAGTTGGTAGAGAGCTATTGTGCACTCTCTGAGGACCCAGGTTCGATCCCTAGCACTGCAGAACTGGGAGAATGGCATAGCAGTCCACTCCCAGAACAATCAGCCATTGAAAACCCTATGAGGATCGCTAGGAGTCGGATCTGACTTGAGGACAGCCAACAGCAACAAGTAGCATCCCAAGCTCCAGCTTAGAAAGAGCGGAAGGAGCAAGGCTTGCTTCTTCTAAGGCAGGAGAGACTGAATGGTACCCGTGGCTCTTGGCACTTGGGTCTTGATGCCTGCTGCCATCAGCCCTTCTGTCACTCCAGCTGATGGCCTTTCCCTCTGCCCTTGCTAGGCCTTCTCTCATTAGTCCCATTGCTGTTGAAGAAGGGGCCATTTGGCTGCCTTCTCAGTGACGGTCTCATCCAGAGAGACTTCCTGACCGGCCATTCACATATTCCCAGGACTTGCTTCATAGATACTGCTGTCTTGCCAGTTTTTCATTCTTGGCGTCAGATCGGTTCCCCTGTTCTCTGCCTTATATTTGATTTTTTAGCGTTACGTGACAAGCTGCTCCCTAAACGAGTGCTTCTGGCTCACCTGTCCAAGTCTCTGGGCTGTCCCCGGATGCACTGGCTTTTACCATGGATGCCCCTCTGAGCCCGTGCCCTCTGCATTCTCAAGACCTCTCAGGGGCCCTTGTCTTCTCTCTACCCCAAGCTTCATATCTTAAGTGGGGCACGTTGGTGTACTGCTGCTCGGTACGCATCACTGACTTGTGATTGCAGCCCTTGACCTGCAGAATTAATTTAAGCACCTGCTACGTGCATGGGGGTGGATACAGACCTCTTTCTGGAAAGTTCCTTTCCTTACAGGGAGGAGAGAGCTGTGTCAGCATGGAATTTGGGGCACTGCCGTGGGGGTGTTTCTCTTTATCATCTTCTTCTGACTTCCTTTGGTGACTGCAAGAGTGGGGGACGATGCATCTGTCCCTCGTGCTGGCCTTGAGCCACAGCCCCAGGCTTCTCAGAGGAAGAATTAAAATGCGTAGGATAAGAGGGAAAGAAATTAGGTCAGCCACGAAGGGCCTGCCGTATGGTCCTCGGGTGCTGGTTTCACACCCAGCCTTGTCATTTTTTCCTCAGAACATGAAACTGCTAAGCCTCAGTTTCACTGCCTGTGAAGTGGAGCAATAAGCAAGTCTGTCCTGTGACTGAGTGAGATCTTGGCTCTCCTGGCCTCAGCCCAGTGCTTGACCAGCATGTAACAATGTGAAGATGATTGTCCAAATGACGGCACCTCATCAGAAGACAAGATGCCCAAAGGATGCCAAATATTTCTGTCTTTCAAAAGTTCATATTCATAAATAGACATTTTGCCATTTTACTAATCATTCCCCCAATGCAAAGCAGGCATTATTTAGTTCTTTCCTTGAACGCCATCAAGTTGGAATGGAAATCTCAGCAATTACCATCATTCACAAATAATTTACATTTCTGGGCAAATGGAGGGTACCATATCATCATTATTGTATTTGTTCAATTTGTGTAATGGATCCTTTGAGGACTCATTTGGAAGCATATATGGATAGTATAGATATAAAATGGATGGGAGAAAATATTGGAGTTTAACATTTCACTGTTTGGAGTGTGGATTCCAAATTAATACAAAAGACATTTAGGCATTCATATATATTGCTGGAAAAAGTAGAGTTAGTAAAAGAATGCAATTTGGGAGCTCATTTACTAAGGGAAAAATAGAGATGTGTTGCAAACTATGTCTCTTTCTATAATTCTACCAGACTTGTATTGGTTTAATGGGAGAAAATATATGTCCTGTGTTTCTTAAAATGTCATTAACTTAGGGTACATATGTAAAAGCAAGGCAGGCTCTGTGATGTTGTTAGCTACCAGCCTTGGAAGT
The DNA here is from genome assembly GCA_007922755.1 of Pedetes capensis. Lineage (NCBI taxonomy): Eukaryota > Metazoa > Chordata > Mammalia > Rodentia > Pedetidae > Pedetes > Pedetes capensis. Next base: position 1,572 of record VMDO01015193.1, on the reverse strand, counting down.
GAGAAGCTGCAGTTAATGGCAACAAGACTCTGTCCCCCAATCAAAGCATATGCCCTTGAGGGGACCCTCAAGTGTGTGCCCTGTGCACACCCACAGCCACATGCATACCCATGCAGACTGGCCACCACTGTGTGCTAAGACTCCGGCCCCTTGCTTTCTCTGTGTTTTGATTTTGTTGGTTGGCTCATTTTTTCCTCCTCCTTTTGCTTTTCCGCCAGCTCTGTCAGGTTTGAGGAATTCCCATCTCTCCCTCTTGACATTCCAATGAGCCTGCCGTCCTTCCCTCATTCTTCCTGAGGCGTCAAATTGGACCATAACTCACTGTGGAGTCGCTGGTGATTGCCTCTAAATTGGTCAAGAGGGACACAGGCAGATTTTGAGAAATAAAAGACCTCTCTTTGCCACGGCCCATGAGGAGGGGCCGTGTACACGTTTTGCCTGATAATAAGGGCAGCAAATCTCCAGTAGAGCACAAAATATAAGTGACTGTTTCTTCGATCTTGTCTTTAAGTTTTGCTTACTTCATATGAGAATATTTCAAGCGTCTTGCTCCAGTCTGAGCAACCTCATGCCCACAAGCATTGAATGCAGTTGTTGTTGTTGTTAGGTGTCGTCGAATTGAGTCCGACTCATAGCGACCCTCATAGGGTTTTCAATGGCTGTTTCAGGATTGCCTTGGGAGTGGATTGCCACGTCCTTCTCCCATTTTGGCGGTGCTGGGAATTGAACTCGGGACCTCAGAGACTGCAGAGAGGTGCTCTACCAACTGAGCTAAATCCCAGCCCCTTAATGCAGTTAGGGAGAAGGAAACACAGCCCCCCTCCAATGCTCAGGTTGGAAGTGGGCACGGCCTTCGCTTATCGTATGGAGCAAGGCATGGCAGGACTCAGGGCTTCCACTCAGGCCCCTCTGTTCCTTGCTGACCATTTAAGTGCCAGACCCTTGGCTTGCATCAGCTTTTCCCATGAGGGTGCTTCTCCGCTCATCTAAGTCTGCCTTCGGATCTGTTTTCAGGGGAACTTTGTGGCTTGCATGACGGCTATTTTACGGCAGATGGAGGATTACCACTATGGTCACTTGATCAAGACGTTTGGGAAGATGAGGACCGATGTCGTGGTGAGTATCATTTGCTCCGTTTCATACACCCGTCTTTGGGGCCGGCATTAGAATCAAAAGATGATGTCAGTATTTCCATTGTACATAGATGATTGCGTGAGAACTTGCCTCTGACTGGCTTCAAAGCCACTTGGTCTAATCAAAGGCTAGTTTCTTCTTCTTTATTTATCTATTTTTATTTTTTCTGCAGTACTGGGGAGTTGAACCCAGAGCCTCACGCACACTACTCAAGGGCTCCATCACTGCGCCACGCCCCCTGTCACTTTTTTATTTTTTATTTTGAGACCAGCTCATGCGAAATTGACCAGGCTGCCGCTGGCCTTGAACTCAAGACCCTCCTGCCTCAGCTTCCGAAGCCACTGGGTTTAAAGTCACGTCCCATGGTGCCTGGTCACCAAAAGCTTGTTTCTTTTTTTTTTTTTTTTTTTATTAGAAATTTTTAATGTACATCATAAT
>VMDO01015192.1:5890-52091 GCA_007922755.1 Pedetes capensis | reverse complement strand
AGAGAGAGGGAGGGAGGGAGGGAGGGAGGAAGGAAGGAAGGAAGGAAGGAAGGAAGGAAACTATCTGAGAAGTGAATAATTTTTTTAAAAATAGGTAAATTTAAGATCTATGGGGTGGCAAATACCAGAGAAAACCTATTAAAATTGCTAACAGAGCTACCTCTGAGGAACAGAACTGAGTGGGTAGAAAAGTAGGGAGGAGTGGAGAAGGAAAACACTCAGAAACCTTTTATTTAAGTAAGTTTTTCAGCTATGATATAATCATGTATTACACTGATAAAAAGCAATACTAAATGCACATTTAAAAGTACTTTTCACTTTTAAATAATTTCTCTTTATAACATTACCTGCTCCATACAGATTTGAAGGGTGGTGGATTTGCATCAGCATTACACTTGAGATTAACGCCTTTTCTTCCTACAAACCAATTTCCATCATATCCTGTTACTGAAACTTCAGGGGCATCTATAAAATCAACATACAATAGGACAAATCATATTTTAGTAAAGGTAAACACAATACACAATGACAATATATTAACACAACAGACTAAGCTTTAGAAGAACACAAATTAATTTTCCTTGCCCTCAACATACATAATCAATGTGGAACATAGTATTCAATAAATACAAGTTGAATGGACATTGAATATCTAGCCTCTAGACAACTATAAACATGTACGGTTCTAGTTATTAGGCATGTTGAATGCATTCATAAATTTATAATCACCCAAAAAATGTAAGAGTCCTATTATGAAGATGTAAAGACACACAAAAGAAACACATTAAAGTACTTAAATGAAACATGGCATTTAAGTATCATGTAGTATCAAGTCACCATGTAAGATTGTCTTTAAAAAGATGTTCAGCAATTCTTTCTTGAGAAGTCTGCACACAGCCCTTGTATGTGTTCAACTGTCCTTAAGCATCTCCCCTTCTCAATTCCTTTGTTTAAATGTATATTAAAAGCTTTCCTTAATAAACTCCCACTATGTATCACACACTGGGCTAGGATTAGCTCAGTTGGTAGAGTGCCATTCTGCATTGTCTGAGGTCCCAGGTCAATTCCCCAAATGGCAAAAATGGGAAAAGGATGTGGCAATCCACTCCCGAGGCAATTCCAAAACAACCAGCCACTGAAAACCCTATGAGGGTCGCTATGAGTCGGACATGACTTAATAACACCTAACAACAACATGTATCTCTCACACACACACTCCAAAATGATATGTTTGATGTTAAAGAAAATACACCACCAGGTGCGGTAGCACATGCCTATAATCCCAGAGAACCGGGAGGCAGAGGCAAGAGAACTGCAAGTTTGAGACCACAGGCAGACTGCATAATTAAGCAAGCCCCTGTCTCAAAAAGTAAAAAGTTGGGCTGGGGGTGCAGCTCAGTGGTACAGAACTTACAGAGCACACAAGTACGAGGTTCTGGGTTTAACCACCAGTACCACAAAAAAAAAAAAAAAAAAAAAAAAAAAAAAAAAAAAAAAAAAAAAAAAAAAAAAAAAAAAAAAAAAAAAAAAAAAAGGAAATGCTCCATAAGAGATGAAGTCAATTACAGAGATAAGATTATATTAGAATTAATTCATATTTTATGGGCATACAGACATGTGACACAGACTTTCTGAGACCAAGAGTAGTAAATTATGCAGGCATTCAACAGTACTAAAAGATAAATTTTATCCATTCAATGCACCCAAAGGACTTTTTAACATTGGTGCGGCATCACTAATTAAATGATCAATTACCCATATCTAGCAGCAATATATATGTATGCCCATTGTTATTGTTAGGTGCTGTCGAGTTAGGTCAAATTCATAGTGACCCTATGTACAAAAGAACAAAACATTACCCAACACTGTGCCATGGCTAGCACTATTTTCAGTTGTTGTTGTTGTCAGGTGGAGTCGAGTCCAACTCATAGCGACCCTATGTACAGTGGAACGACACATTCAATTCTGTGCCAGGCACCTGATCTTATTTATGTTTAAGCCCATTGTTGCAGACACTGTGTCAATCCATCTGGTGGAGGATTTTCCTTTTTTTTGCTGACCTGTCACTCTCTCAAACATGATGTCTTACTCCAGGAATTGGTCCCCCCTGACTACATGTCCAAAATACATAAGATGCAGTCTGGCCATCCTTGCTTCCAAGGAGCACTCTGGTTGCACCCCTTCTAGGACAGATCTGTTGGTTCTTTTGGCAGTCCGTGGTATATTCAATAATTGTCTACAGCACCATAATTCAAAAGCATCAATTCTTTTCCTGTCTTACTTGTTCAATGTCCAGCTTTCACAACGATACGATGTGACTGAAAATATGATGGCATGAATCAGGTGCACCTTCCTCTTCAATGTAACATCTTTACTTTTCAATACTCTAAAGAGATCTTTTGCCACAGCTTTTCCCAAAGCAATGTGTCTTTTGATTTCCTGACTTCTTCTTCCATGGGTGTTGATTACAGAACCAAGTAAAGCAAAATCATAGACAACCTCAATCTTTTCTCCATTTATTGTGAAGTTGCATGCTGACTCAGTTGGAAGGATTTTTGTTGTTTTGATTTTTAGTCACAATCCATACTAAAGGCTGCGTTCTTTGATCTTCATCAGCAAATGTTTCAAATCCTCTTCAGTTTCACCAAGCAAAGTTGTGTCATCTGTATAACATAGGTTGTAATGAGTCTTCCATCCAATCCTGATGCAGCATTCTTCCTCAAAAAGTCCAGCTTCTCAGATTATTTGCTCAGCATATAAACTGAAGAGATATAGTTAAAGTTTACAGCCCTGATGCACACCTTTCTCAACTTTCTTTCTCAACAAGGCAGTGTTTCTTTGTTCTATTTGAACAACTGCCTCCTGGTTCATGTACAGATTTCTCATGAGTACAATTAGGTGCTCTAGTATTCCCATGTTTTGAAGTGTTATCCAGAATTTGTTATGATCCACACAGTCAAATGCCTTTGCACAGTCAATAAAACATAGACATCTTTCTGATATTCTCTGCTTTCGGCTATACCCACCTGACATCAGCAATGATGGCCATGGTTCCCTGCCCTCTTCTGAATCCAACTTGATTTTCTGGCACTTCCCTCTCTATATACTACTGCTATTGCTTTTGAATGATCTTTAGTAAAATTTTGCTTGTGAGTGATATTAATGATATTGTTCGACAGTTTCCATATTCAGTTGGATCCCCTTTTTACGGAACAGGCACAAATATGGATCTCTTCCAGTCATTTGGCCACGTAGCTGTTTTCCAAATCTGTTAGCATGAACATGATAGCACCTCCAATGCTGCATCTGTTTGTTGAAACACTTCTGTTGGTATTCCATCAATTCCTGGAGCCTTGTGTTTCACCAATTCTTTCACGGCACGTTCCACTTCATCCTTCCATACCATTGGTTCCTCTTCATATGCAACCTCTTGCAATGGTTGGTCATCCACCAATTCTTTTCTGTATAGTGACTCTGTGTATTCCTTCCATTTTCCTTTGATGTTTCCTGTGTCGTTTACTATTTTCCCTGTAAAATATTTCACTATTGCCACTTGAAGTTTGAATTTTTTCTTTACTTCCTTCAGCTTGAGAAACACAGAGCGTGTTCCTCCCTTTTGGTTTTCTGACTCCAGGTCTTTGCACATGTCATTATAATATTTGTTTTTGTCTTCCTGAGCTTCCTTTTGAAATCTTCTGTTTAGACCCTTAACTTCATTATCTCTTCCTTTTACTTTAGCTGCTTAATGTTCAAGGGCAAATTCTAGTCTCTTTTGACATGTAATTTGGTCTTTTCTTTTTTCCTGTCTTTTTAATAATCTTTTACTTTCTTCATAAATGGTATCTTTGATGTCATGTCACAACTCATCTGGTCTTCTATTATTCGGGTCTACTCCATTAAACCTGTTCTGGAGGTAGTCTCTAAACTCAGGTGGGATATACTTAAGGTCATACCTTGGCTCTTGTACACTTGTCCTAATTTTCTTTAGTTTCATTTTGAACTTTGCATATGAGAAGTTGATGGTCTGATCCACAATCAGCACCTGGTCTTGTTCTGGCATTTGTTATTGAGCTTTTCTATCATCTTTTTCTACAAACGTAGCTGATTTGGTTCCTACATGTTCCATCTGGTAAAGTCCATGTGTATAGATGTCATTTATATTAGTAAAAAAAATGTATTTTCCATGAAAAGGTCATTGGCCTGACAAAATTCTATCATGCGATCTCCAGCATCTTTTCTGTCACTAAGACCATATTTTCTAACTACTGAGCCTTCTTCTTTGTTTCCAACTTTTGCATTCCAGTCACCAGTAATTATCAGTATGTCCTGATTGCATGTTTGATCTATTTCAGATTGTAGAAGCTGGCAGAAATCTTGCCTTTCTTCATTTGTGGCCTTAGTGGTGGGTACATAAATTTGAGTAATAGCCATATTAACTAGTCTTCCTTGTAGGTGTCTAGATATTATTCTATCACTGACAGCATTGTATTTCAGGACAGATCTTGAGATGCCTTTTTTGATGATAAATGCAACTCTATTTCTCTTTAGTTTATCATTCCCATCATAGTAGACCATATGATTATCTGACTCAAAATGGGCCCTGCCAGTCCATTTTAGGTCACTGATGTCTAGAATGTTAATGTTTATGCACTCTATTTCTCTTTTTAACGATTTCTAATTTTCCTAGATTCATAGTACGTATATCCCATGTTCCAATTATTAATGGATGTTTATAGTTGGTTTTCCTCATTTTGAGTCATGCCACATTGGCAAATGGAGGCCCCTGGGGCTTTACTCCATTTCCGTCATCAAGGAAGACTCTATTTTGTGGAGTCAACTCTTTCCCAGTAGTCTTTTGAGTGCCTTCTAACCTGGGGGGCTCATTTTCTGGCACTATATCTGACTGTTTCTTTGCTATTCATAGGGTTTTCAATGGCTAGTTGTTTCAGGAGTGGTTCACCAGGTCCTACTCCCTAATCTGCCTTAGTCTGGAAGCTCGGCTGAAACCTGCCCACCGTGGGTGACCTTGCTGGTATCTGAGATACTAGTGGCATAGCTTTCAGCCTCATAGCAACATGCAAGCCCCTACAGTATGGCAAACTGACAGACGTGTTGGGGCTGGGATTTAACTCAGTTGGCAGATTGCCACTCTGCAGTCTCTGAGGTCCTGGGTTCAATTCTCAGCACTGCAAAAATGGGAGAAGGACATGGCAATCCACTCCCAAGGCAATCCCAAACCAATCACCCACTGAAAACCCTGAGGGTCAGTATGAGTCAGACAGGACTTGAGGGCACCTAACAACAATGGAGTATTGCCAGTGCCTCTCTGCTATTTATAATGTTTTCAATGGCTGATTGTTTTTGGGAGTGGGCTGCCAGGTCCTTCTCCCAAGCCTAGAGCAACTGGTGTTCCCAGGCAGTCTCCCATCCAAGTACTAACCAGGTACAACCTTGCTTAGCTTCTGAGATCTGATGAGATCAGAAGCCACAGTGGTACCAGTATACTCTATGTGTGCCTATGAACTATAAACTCTAGCACTGAAACAGGCACTGTTTCAGGTGTTTGGTACATATACAGACATTATATGCATATAATTTACATTCTAACAATAACAGGATGACATTTAAAAATATTTAGATAAAACCTACTATGAGGGTGAAGAAGGAAAATAGAATACTAAGAGGGGAGAAAAGAAGAATGGCCTCATTTAGGCTGAGGTTTGGGATGAGAGAGGTCATGAAAGGTTTCCTTAAGGAAGTGTTTCTCATGCATGGTGCAGAGACCATCAAATTTTCTGTGAGCTACACAGAAAACTAGGTAAATAGCACAAGAACAGATGAGAGGTTAGAAAGAGACCAGGTCAGTCTTTAATAACTTGAATTCAAAGCATTTTTCTAAACAGCTGCACAAAATTCAACTTTTACTAAGGCACAATCACCTAGCAATGTTAAAAGAGAAATGCTGATTTCATAATACCAAGAATATACACTTTTGTAATCTAAAATTATACTAAATTCTGTTGCTTAAAAAACAGTTCAAATATCTGTGAGTTTAGTCTCTTTTTAAAAAGTGCATTAAAGCATCTTCAAAGTATATCTCCAAATCTTGTGATATGAACTTGGGATACAAGATTTTAATTTCTTAAACTTTGTTCATATGTTTTACAATCCTCCAATTTAACAAAGGGCTGGGATTTAGCTCAGTGGGTAGAGCACTGCGCTGCAGTCTCTGAGGCCCCAACTTCAATTCCCAGCACTGCAAAAATGGGAGTAAGGGCCTGGCAATCCACTCCCAAGGCAATCCCGAAGCACTCAGCCATTGAAAACCCTATAAGAGTCGCTATGAGTCTGATACCGACCCGACGGCATCTAACAACAACAACAATGTAACAAAAACGAAAAAGTCATGAGTAATCTTAAGAAAATTTTAGGAGCAAGCTAATAAGGACAAACCATAATTATAAACATTTACATTAGGATAAATACTTTTAAAGCTAGGTGCTGTGCTGCATGCCTGTAATCTCAGCTCCTGGGTGGTTGAGATAAGTGGATCTCCAGTATAAGGCCTGAGGCAGTCTGTGCTACTCAGTGATACCCTGTCTCATAATAAAAAATTAAAACTGGGCTCAGGGTAAAGCCCAGTGGCAGAGCACTTGCAAAGTATATGCAAGGCCCTGGATACAACTCCAAGTACCAAACAAGAAAGAAAGAAAGAAGCAAGGTGGGGTTGCAGATCACTGGCAGAGAATTTGCCTAGCATACAAGAGGTCCTATATTTCAACCCTCTAGTACTGGCGGAGGAGGTGCAGGATGAGGAGGAGGGGGAGGGGAGGGGGCGGGGAAGGAAGAAGAAAAAGAAGAAGAGGAAGAGGAGGAGGAGGAGGAGGAAAGAAAAAATGAAAAAAATGCTTTGAGATTACATTGATAAAATAAAATAATAAATAACGTAAATTTAAGAAAATTTCACTCAGACACAGGTAAGGTAATATACATATATGAAAAACATATTAAAACTTATAATTGAAATCTGAATTTTATAAGAAAAAGGAAAAAATTAAGTGTATGAAAGCAAAGTAGGAAAAGGAAAAAACTATATTCTCCAAAGATGTGAGGAGAAAAGACAGTATCAGCATTCAAGAATGTAACAGTAATAACATTTATGTAACAATAGCTTCTCAAATCTAACCCTATAAATGTTAAAAAAAGATCCTTATGATTAACTTTAGAAACCTTTACATGTGAATGAATAAACATAACTTAAAATTCCATGCATGACATATTAAAAGTCAAAATTTTAATAATAAAAATAAAATAAATCTTTCAAAGACCTACCTAGATTTATAATCTGTGAAAGGATGGAAATGATAACAGAACCTAAATACTTTTACTAACTCTATTTCTAATCTGCCTAATTATAATTATCCTTACTATGTGATATAAGCAATCACCACCTTTCCTTTTACCGAAAAATTTAAAATGCTAAAAAAACACACATATATGTGCTGAAAACTGAGAAATTTTACTGAAAAGGGAAAAGCAGATACATACAAAAATATAAACACATGCATAGAAAAATATCCCTTAAGGAAAAAATTTAAGTACAACATAGGCCAGCTTTGAATTTTATCTACAATTATTATTATCCTAATGATGCCTTCAAAATATTGGCTTTATCTACATAAAAATCTTACATTAGTATCAGTAAGATCAGATTAGAAATAACATTTTAAAAAAATACAGATTTTCAAGCCTGCTAAAATGTACCCAGGGAAATAAAAGGCTCTTACTGAGAACAGCATGCCTGAGACCCTATGAAAGTGAATAACAGTTCAATTAAATACACAAGTTGTTTGTCTCTAAATATTACACAAATTTCCACAACTCTCTTAAGTCTAATCTATACCTATAAGGTCTTAAAAGGACAAAGTTAAATAATTTTAAGTTGAAGAGCATCTTTACTAATAAAAACCATTATGGTTAAATAAAATTTTCATGAAAATATAAATAAAAATAAACAAAAAGTCCACAAGTAAAAGCTGTATGAATATCTGAATACTAATTATTTGACCTAAAAATAGTTGGATGAAGAAATATGTCAAAAAATGCATGACTTCAGTGAGCAATGTACAATGAAATGCATGTATGGAAATGTCATAACGAGATCCATTAAGGTGTACATTAAAAATTACTGGTTAAAAAAAGTTAAAAAAGAAAGAAAGAAAATGCTACTATTTACTTACACTGTATATCTAATATGAAAGAATATCGGATGTCCTTTTCCAAGGCTGGATGTTTTACAACACAAGTAATTCGCCTTCCTCTAGCAAATCTGGTTGGAAATAACTTGTATTGGCTGACAATCGTTGCCGTTTCATTAGGAAAAGAAGTTGTAGTAGATTCCATTTCACCAAGATCACCTTCCCACTCAATATGTGCAACTGGTTTTCCAGTGGCTGCAATACAAACAGCTGCTACTGTTTCATTTCCTCCATCAATTAAAGAATCTGGCCCTTTTATCAGGCTCACAGTGGGTTCAACTGTTTAAAAAAAAAAAGTTATATTTCAATTAAGCAAACATTTACATTCTGGGGCTGGGGAGGTAGCTCAGTGATAGAATACTTGTCTAGCATGCTCAAGGCCCTGGGTTCAATCTCCAGCACAGAGAAAAAAGAAAGGAGAGAGAGAGGGGGTGGGGGCGGGGGAGAGGGGGAGAGAGAGAGGGAGGGAGGGAGGGGGAGAGAGAGAGGAAGGGAGGGAGGGGGGAGAGAGAGGGAGGGAGGGAGGGGTGGAGAGAGAGAGAGAGAGAGAACGCGAGCATGAGCACAAACAAGTGCGAGCCCAAGAGCCATCAAGAGAGACAGGCAGGCAGTCAGCCATGACTAGACCTATCTCATAACCTTAGGGACAATTGCATATAAAATCTATACATACATTTTTTAGGTAATGCCAACATCAACTGCATTCTTGAACAAGAGGAGTTCATAAATTAAGACAAAGAGGCCAAGATTTTATATTACCATTACAAACATGGCTCTCACTGATACTGATAAACACTATAGGGACAGATAAGATCTTTCCAAATTAGTATATGCAAAAAGTGTCTGTGACTTGGTTATAATTTCTTTTATGAAACTAAAGATATTACACTTCAAGGAAAAAAGGTAGTGTTTATACTGCTTCATTCTACAGCAAAAATCTTTAAAGCAAATACTTCTTAAAATAAGTTACCAGTTATACCATTCATTCTTGATTTATATCTACATATATTTTTCACACTTTAAAGGATATGAATATTTTCCATAGGACTACTTCTATTACAATATATTATCATAAAATAAAGGGAAACTATGTGAAATACATGTTAATGAGTAATTTTACACCAAACATTTATGTAAGCACAAGAGGCCTGGATTTAGCTCATTTGGTAGAGTGCTGCTCTGCAGTCTGTGAGGACCTGGGTTCAATCCCCAGCACCACAAAAAAAAAAAAAAAAAAAAAAAGAAGGACCTGGCAATCTACTCCGAAGTCATTGCAAAACGTTATGAGTACCTAATCACAACAATGTAATCACACCTCTTAACAAAGAACATTCACATCTTAAAAGTCCCTCCTGTTTCTCCTGGATATTACCCTGTCTCAATGTGAAACCATTTTCCTAACTTTGTTTTACAACCAATAAATGCAAATCTGTACAAGTCAGCTTCATTTCACCTGTGCCTGAACATTCTAAGAATGAAACTAGATTACATGTATTTTTGTATTGCTTTTATTTGACTCAACTTTGTGTTCTGGAGATTGATTCTTACTGGAGCATTTAGCTTTATTATTTTTGGAAATCATTTTTTATTTTTGAATCATTTAGATGCATGTGGAACTGTAAAGATTATCAGTAACTGCTGCACAGTTTTATTTACCATACTGGGGCTGTTTCCCATTTGATCAAAACAATTTTACAAGAAACATAAATCTTGTACATTCTAAGTTGTCACAATTGAAGAAATGCTACTAGCATTTAATGAGTTAGAGGCCATGGCTACTTCTACAAAGTCTACAATGCACAGGACAACTTGACAAAACAAAGAATTCTGGCCTCAAAATTCAACAACCAAGGTTAAGAAAACTTTGCCTTAACATATATTCATATATATTAGTATATTTGTATATAAGTTTCTCTAGTATGTCCCAGGTATTACAATTGCTACTATTATATTTATTTTCAGTTTTATCAGATAATGTCATAAATCATTCCAAAGTACCAATTTATGCACAAATTTAGAGGACATTAACAGTGGATACTATTAAACTTCCCAGTATTAGCCAATCTCATGGGTAATGTAATGGCATATAATTAACATTTTACTTTTAATTTCTCAGACTATGCATAGGGTGGATATCTTTTCATGGTTTGGACCCATCTGGAATTTCTTATGCTGCCAATTGCATATCAAATTGAGGTGCCTGTTTTTTCTTATTGATGGGTATAAAAGTTCCACATAAGTTGGAGAAAAGTCATTTTTTTTATTTTGTCTGGTAAGTATCACCTACCAGTTTGGGGTTTATGTTTTTACCTCTCGAGTTTTTTTTTTTTTTTTTTTTAATTAATTAATTTTTTGTTTTTACAGTGCTGGGGACTGAACCCAGGGCCTTGAGTATGCTAGGCAAATGCTCCACCACTGAGTTATATCCCAAGCCTCTGGTGTGTTTTGATGAGCAAAAGAATTCAAATGTACTAAAATGTACCATTCTTATTTACTTTTGATGGTTAACAATTATATGTAGCCATAACTAAGAAATACTTATTTCTGTACTTTGAGGCCACCTACCATGTAATTTTTAATTTTTTTTCATTCTCTGTGGGAAATTTATAGATGACCTACTTCTCCAAATGGTATAAGCAATGTTTAAAAGTCTATGTCTAGTAATTCTAACATCTTTTATCTTTGTAGGTCTGTTTCTGTTATTTTATTTGGGCAGGTTCCTGCTTGTAGGCCTTCCTTACTTGTATGCCTGTACTTGAATAATTCATTTAGAAATACTTTAAAGCCTAAGGCACTTTTCCTCCATTAAAGATCTGTTTTCTTATGCCACACTGCTGAAAACATTAACCAGGCCATGGTTTTCCTAAGTTCAGTCTGTGTAAGTGCCAGGTCTACAGGGAGGATGGCTTTCTTGTACCTACTATTATTCTGAGAATGAAAGCCTTTGGTGTACAAAGTAGATTATCAGAAGAGTAGTTAGATACCCTATATTGAATGGAATTGCACTCAGATATGTGTCTCTCTCACCTCTCAAGGCTCTTACAATCTTAAACGAATTGTCAAATACCCTCAGATTGAATGCAGTTTGCAGTGCTAAGTTAATTTCTATGTTTTCACCTTCAACTACATTTGATCCAATTATATTCCCTCTCATTATGTTAATATTTCTTTGAAGTTTCCAAAGGCATGTCTTCTATTTCACCCTAGAGGGAAAGTTGTTCCACATAACTTATGCCATCATAGAAACTTTCATTTCTCTTTGAGGAACTTACATATTTATTTTAAAGTCAATCTTAAATTATATTATTTATACTTCTTCCCAAAGAAATTCACCTTCTAGTTGTTTTTCCTGGTCTTCTAAAATTAGTTCTATCATTACACTTCAACATTTTAATTAACTTCTTTGCACAGGGACCTTTCCCTGTCTAACAGTTTTGCTGTTGTCTACTCTGACTCTTTAAGATGCTACCCAGAGGTAGCATTAGCATTTCTCTCTTCCTTTTTTCCCTCCTCGCTCTCATCACTGATGTGACTTGGAAACAGCCTTTTAAAGGAGGAAGCTGAAGGCATTTTAAAGAATCACCTTATTTGACTTCCTTCTCTCAGAGATCACAGTCCCAGAATGACTATTGTCCAATGAATGTTGTTGTTGTTGTTAGGTGCCGTGGAGTCGGTATCCGACTCATAGCGACCCTTATAGGATTTTCAATGGCTGACTGTTTTTTGGGGTTGCCTTGGGAGTGGATTGCCGGGTCCTTCTCCCAGTTTTGCAGTGCTGGGAATTGAACTCGGGTCCTCAGAGACTGCAGCGCAGTGCTCTACCAACTGAGCTAAATCCCAGCCCCCTGTCCAATGAATAATAAGTTGTTTTTCATTTGCCTGGTTTTCTTGTTCCTTAGCAAAACGGTTAAACCTAGGACCTTTTATTATGTCATCATGTTCAGTAATGGAAGTTTACTTTTTAATTGCAAAAGTAGAATTGCTGAATACTGAGAAAACAGGGGAGAATTATCTACAACTATAGTATCCTAAAATAGTTATCATATTTTTCCATTTCCTTCCCTTTATTTCTATTTTTAGTTTTTATATAATCACAGTGTGCCAAATTTTGTGGCTTATTTTTTTGAAGTAGCATTATTTCTCGTCACCATAATTTTAGCAACTATACAATATTGCATTAAGAGGAAGTTACCAATTAATGTAGTAAGTCTTTTACTATAGAGCATTTGTTATTCAATTTTTCTAAAGTTTTTTTGTTGTATCAGATTCTCTTAATTTGGCTTTTGCTGTAATCATTGCTGAAACTCTAATTAATCACCTAAGGACACCTAATTCAGACCTAATTCATAGACTTTTCTTTATGTTTATTCTCTTTGACTAACTTCATACAATGTGGTATCTCAGCATAATCCTTCTCAATTAGTTTAAAAGATTTAAGTCCTAATACCTTAAGGTATCTTTTTGTAAGTAATAAATTAACTTCTCAACAATGCATTTAGAACATTACTAGTTAGGTATCACCTTTAGGGAAGACAGTCAAATCTTTTTCTATGGGGCTAAATTCTCACTGTAGAAAAAGGTTGTTAATCTTTTTTCAAAAACATTATCTTCTCTTGATATGAACAATGTGACTTTGCCTGAGTTCTTTTCATAACTCTTCTTGAACTCTTCCATCTACGCTTCTTCCAACCTCTGCTCTAAAAAATAATCATAGGCCTGTTCAGTTACTTTTTATACATCCCTTAAAACCTTTTACCAATAAACAGCATTACCCATATGATCCTGAACTTTCTCTAATTTTTCTTCAAGGCTTGACTCCTTAGTTTCTAACTACCTATCTGGTATTTCTATCTACACATCCTCAAACTTAAACCTAATTTTGAACTTATCAGCTGAACCTCCTGAAACTGGTTTTTCATTCAGATGAATCCATTTAATAGCGACGATTTTCTCAGTCATCAAGCTTCAAAATCTGTTATCGTTCAAACCTCTTATATATACAAATCAATTACAAAATCCTGCTGATTATTCCTTTGAAACAGTGTCCCTCAGTCAAGTGTCACAAATTTCAGACTCATCTTGTTAAATCACAACTTTCACTACCTTACTTTCTAAGTAAGGTCTATTATAAATTAGGCATCCCTCTAAGTGAAGTGAGAAGGTGGTCATAGCATTGTTTCTCAAACCTTACTGTGGATCCAATAACGTAGGATATTGCTAAAATTTAGATTTATTATTCAGGAAGTCTAGGAGGGGCATGAAATTCTGTGTTTCTATTAAGCTCCCAAGTGATGCCAATGCTGCTGGCCCATGAATTAAATTTTTAACAGCAAGGATCTGAGAGCAGAAGAGGGGAGAAGCACAACCATTACTCAGTGAACATTTCCAGTAATAAAAGGCCCAAATTTCCCATTCTAACATTCAAGTTACTTTAATGTGCTCCTATTCTATCTTTGAAACTTCTTGTACTTTATATAAATACTTTGAATAATCAATTAATTATTTGTTGAGTGATCTGCTAATGCAGAATTCTGAAAAGATGATTCTTATCACTCTACCACCATTCTGAAAGGATACATAACAATGTCTAGTCATATTTTGAGTTGTCACACTGAAGAAATGCTATTGGCATTTAATGGATTAGATTAACGGATGCTGCTGAACGGTGTACAATGGATAGTACGACTCACCACAACAAATAATTTGCATCCAAAAATTCAATCAAGAGTTAGGAAAACTTTGCCATAATGTATATTGTCTTCTGCCTCTCTGACTTGGCTTCCTAACTCCCAAATCCTATAATAATGTTTCCCTAAATCATCTTTCATTTGTTCCTACCCAAAACCTATCATTGTTCAAAGATTAACTCATTATTTCTTCTACAAAACATTTCTTGACTACCATGTTCACCAATTTATTGCTGTATCTGTCCTACTCAGGAATTCTTATTGGCTCAGAAAGCTGTGAGCTAACCACACTCCTACAGCTGAGCAGGAAGTCTTTCTGGGTGAGGATCTGAGCAGAGCCTCTCCATTCTGCCATGTGATGCTGCTTCTCCTGGATCCTTGTTCTATCATTAGAGAAGTACTCATAAGCTTTTCCAAACTGGTTTACATTCCACTGCATGTAGTTATCTTAATATTAAGAGGCTTACTCAAAGTTTCGCTATGAACTTTAACAGTTCATATAGGAAAAACTGGAAGTCATTTATTATAAGCAATACAATAAAATTAAAATAGCTATGAAAATCTTATAATAGGAGTAAAATTTGATGTGAAAAACTGAATCATGAGGTGTCAAAGGCACTAAGTCAAAAAAATCCCAAGAAAATCTTAACTGGAAGATGATAATTTGAAGATGATAATTTAATTAAAGGGTAACAATATGAGGAGAATAAATCTCACAGAAACTTAGTATTTATTATTATAAATAAAACATCATCTTTTGTGAAAATAGTAAAAGAGCTAGAACTAACTTTGTCTATGTACTATAGGAGGCTGTGGTTTAGCTCAGTTGGTAGAGGGTTGCTCCACACTCTCTGGAGACCTGAGTTCGATCCCCAGCACTGAAAAAAAAAAAAAAAAAGGGTGGGGGGAAGGACATGGTAATCCACTCCCAAAGCAATCAGCCATTGAAAACTATAAGGGTTCCTATGAGTCAGAGTAGACTCAATGGAACCTAACAACAACAACAACAACATGTCCTGTAGACAGACATGTACAGATGACATTTTGCTTAAGAGAGCCTAGAATCACAGAATTTTTAAATAAAATTTGAGAAATCATACTTAAATTCTTTTTACTTTAAATCTAAAAAATTCAAACATTTAAATTCTTGAAAATACTTTTATTATAATCCTCATCACTATCACCAAAGTACACAATTCAAGCACACCTACCTAACACAGTCACAGTTGTAGAGGACTGGGCATTTCCAAGTGGGAATGTAACAGCTTTGCATATATATTTTCCAGAATCAGAGAATCCTATGTTATGTAGAGTAATTGTTGCATCATTAAGTGAAGAGTTTTTAAACAAGACTCTTCCCTGATATTCTCCTTGAACAGAGAATCCATATTGAGGATGATGAACTGCAATAGTCTGTGTACTTTTGCCATGTATCTTCTCCCATGAAATTTGTGTTATGGTTTCATTTACTTCAATTAAACACTTCAATGAAACATTCTTTCCCCATACTGCTGTGACATGTGGCTCCACAATAATTGGTCCAGCTAAGGCACCTATGAGGGAAACACATACACTTGTTAAAAATGGAAAAATAATAACATATGGTCTCTTTCCTTTGTCTTTCCTCTCTACAAGGATACACATTCTCATTTCTCTCTCTCTCTCTCTCTCTCTCTCTCTCTCTCTCTCTCTCTCTCTCTCATTCCCATATGACTAAGCAAACAAAAAAGGTTGAAAAGAGGTACATGTTCTCTGAGTTGTATGTGAAGTCCAGTAGTGACTATCAAATCAAAGGTATGCCAATACATATTATAGTGAAAAAAGCACTAGATGGGGATCAAGCTGGGTAGCAGATCCTTCCCTCACCAAGCCTTCACATGAGATTCCAGACCTAAATGACACCTTGTGTATAGCCTTCTGAGACTCTAATACAGAACATCCAGGTAAGCCAAATTTAGATTTCCTGATCCACAGAAATTGAGATAATAAATGGATATTATTATCAAATTTTAGAATTATTTTGTTTAATATAGCAATAAATAACTTATTCAGTGTTGTTGTTGTTGTTGTTGTTAGGTGTCATCAAGTCAAGTCCAATTCATAGTGACCCTCAAAGGGTTTTCAATGGCTGATTGTTTTGGGAGTGGATTCCTACCTCCTTCTCCCAACTTATTCAGTAAAGCCATTTAAACCAAACATAATACAAAAGTAATTTCTTTTGGAGTAGCCCTGTATTAAAAATCTCTTTCAAGACAAACCAATTTCTAGAAAACACTGATAAAGAAATGCTTATATAAATGTGAAATCATTATTTTCATTTCAGGGTGAAGAAAAAACTCCACAAGCAATAGCTAAAATGACATCAAACTTTTTTCCCACATAATATTTCCTTCCTCAGACCACAGAGCAAAACTCATTTTGAGGAAAGTAAAACTAATATTGATGACTACTATAGTCAATTAAGACGCTGCTCATTAACAAGTATATTGGAACATAAATAGTAAGTCTTTGAAGAGTTTATCACTCACCTATGTGACCTCACAAAATATGTAAACTAAGTAAACCAAAATAAGCTATTAAAAATAAAAATTGTATAATACATAATATCTTTAAAATTTAATTTATACCTAACTATATTAAATGAATACAAAAATGCAGAAGGGCCAGATATGGTGGCACGCACCTGTGATCCTGGCACTCCAAGGCTGAGGCAGGAGGATCAGGAGTTCAAGGTCAGCTTGGGCTACAGAGTGAGTTCAAAGCCAGCCTGGGCTATACTGCAAGACCCTCTCTCCTCCACCTCCCAAAACAAATGTAGAAGGTATCACAACATAATTGAGAAAAATGTGTGTTTAAATATGTTCAAACAGTTCTAAATAACAGAAACATTACACAGTATTATTTCCATGTACTCTTTCTGGAGGAAAAATTATTTTTAAAAAATTAGAGGACAAAATCTACCATCTAAGAGATGACTGAGGATACTGCAGAAAGGAACTGATAAGTTTACACTGACTATCCTTAACAGGTATGGAAGAGAAAGTTTTGATTTTTTTTTTTTAACCATTGCTTCAAAATATTCTCAGGCCCCCAATATTTAGTATCATGCTCTTTCATGCCTTCCAATGTAGAGAAGTACTTATTAGCCAAGACATAAAACGTAGTATTCTAATGCATTTTATCAAATTATAATAAGCCTGGTACTAAACCAGAAAATATGTGAACTCATGAAAACCCAATGTCATGAATATTAATAAAAAACTTCATATATTATTACAAAATAGGACCAGCTTAATATTTAAGAAAAATAAACAACACCAAGTAGAATTGATAGAAGACTGTAAAGATATTTTTAGACTATGCATAAAATTAAAGGATGACATGACTTTTTCATCTGATGCTGAAAAAGCTTTAGATAAAATTAAACATTTACTACCTATGTTTTTAAAATTTAACACCCTGAAAAAGATTCGTAATAATACAACATACTTCTCAAATCAGAGGCCATCATCACATCAAAATTTTAAAAAGGGGCAAGGTTAGTAAAGAAAAGATCAAGATGAAAAGATCTATCATTGCCATTGTTCAAGAGAAATAGGAAATTCAAACAGTGTAATAAATTAAGAAAAAGAATCAGGGAAAGTTAAGTATTAGAAAGGATCAGAAAGAATTACTATTTGAAAAATCTATTATCTGAAAAAACCAAGAATGTAAAGCAGCAGGCTACTAGAACCAATTAGCTAGCTGCTTATAAAGCATATGCAACACTTGCAATCCCAGAAGAGGGCCCTCATCAGGCACTTAGTCTGCAGACACTTGGATCTTCCCAGGCCCCCTAACTGTGAGAATTAAATATGTTGTTTAAGTAACCCAGTCTACTATATTTTATTACATTAACCCAAGGTGACTAAGACATAGTATGAGAATAACCGGAGAAGGATACTTCTAATTATGTATGCTTACAACCCAGAAAAACCAGGACCTGTGGATCACCATTACTCAAGAAATATTTGGAAAGAAGAAGGGGGTGGGAGGACAGGAGGAGGAGGAGGAGGAGGAAGAAAAAAGAGACTGACCCACTGATTCAAAAATATATTTTTTAAATTTTACAATATTTAAAGGAGGAAAACTTCTTTCAGCATTAGAGCAAGACAGAAAAGCCACAAAGAAAAAGGCTGACACACTTAACCAGAAAAGGTAATTTTCTAATGAAATATGAGATTTAAAAAATATAAGCAGCTATTTTTATAAAAGTATTCTATTAGTAAAAGTATTAATGTAACTGGATTTTTTCATTTTTTATTTTAATTTCTAGGAGTGGTTTTTGCTTTCTAAATTTTCTATGAAAATATTCCCAGTATTTTCTGCTGGTTATAAAAATAAATTTTGGTGTATGTCTATTTTAATCCTTCAACTTTTGAGCAAGGCTTTGTACTACCTTCCAAGTATTAATAATTTGGTTCTCCTTTAGATTCCATGAGTTTCTAACAGGGTTCTGTTGCTTACAAATACAAGTCTTACACATTTCCATTCCTGGACTAAACCCAAAAGTTCAAAACCACTTTTGAATAAGATTTTTCCCATGGACTCTTGAAAATGTGGAGAAGCAGATTCTCTGTTCCAGTTCTTAAACCAAACTCCTTATCAGAATGCCTTGCTTCTTGGGGACTCCAAAACATTGATCCTACACTTTCCCTCTGAGTTTAACTGAAGAGCAATGCAGTCCTTAAGACACATAAATGTTTGTTCAAAAGAACCAAATTATTTATAGTTCACTATTACTTGTGACATAAGTATGGAATATAAAGAGGCTAAGGAACAAAGAACTGGATTTTCCATATACATCAAGAATTCTACCCTTGTCATAAAGTGTTCCTGGCTACTACTCACTCTAGGAGTCAAGGTAAATCATGCTAAAATATGTTCTGTGTGTCTACTTGATTTACAAGTTTTGTGTCATTAGCTAGTTAATTAACTTGAACTTATTCTTTCAGACAGACAAACATCTGTTGTTCCATGAAAACACTACAATCACAAAATCACAACTCTCACTGGAGTCTTGAAATGTATTTTACACAGTCAGTAGTTACAGGGTACCCAAAAGATACACATCTACTGCTATATCACCCTGGCATCCATTCCTGTCTGATCTTGGAAGCTAAGCGGGGATGGGCCTGATTAGTCCTTAGCTGGGAGACTGCATGGGAATACGAGTACTGTAGGCTAGGAAGATCCGGCAGTCCACTCTGGAAACAATTAGCCATAGAAAACCCTATGAATAGCAGAGAAACACTGACATAGTGCCATGCATGGCACAGAGTCAGATACTATTTTGTTCTGTTGTATGTAGGGGTACTTTGCGTTGGACCTAACTCAAAGGCACCTAACAACAACAATAGAAGATACAAAGTATTTCAAATTGTACATATTTAACAAGAAGCCTATAAAATGGGCTCTGTGCTGTACACCTGTAATCCCAGCTATGTGAGAGGCTGAGATAAGAGGATTATGGGTTTGAGGCAAGAGGCAGCCTGCACAATTTAGCAAGACCTTGTTTCAAAATAAAAATAAAAAAGGTGCAGGCGAGCAGCTCAGTGGTAGACCACTTGCCTAGTACACACAAGGCCCTAGGTTCAACCCCTAGTACTGCTAAAAAAAAGAAAAAAAAAAAGAAGAAAAATAAAGGAAAGAAAGGAAGAAAAGGAGGGATGGGCAGAGGGAGGGAAAAAGAAAAACATGCAACAAAAGAAAATGTAATTACTTTTCTTTCTTTCTTCCCCTATTCTCAACAGAAGTAACAGAACTTACCATAAATCTTGATACTATACTTTAATACTATCATCTTATCACGTCTTACTTCTCAACCTACAGGAAATGGAAGGCATATTAGACATTTCAGGTCCTAGCTTCTCTTGAATGTCAACATCTACAAAATAAGTACATGCAGATAATCTACAAATGATGTATTTATTCCATCTGTGTCCAACTTGAAAAACATGTCCAAAGATCTTTAACTCTTTGACTTCCATGAGGACACATGTCAAAAAGTGTGTATGACTTGGACAGAAAATTAAGGAAGTGGTGGACAAATGTATTATACAAACCCATATTATGCATTCCGATTATTTTGCTAATCACGCCCTTGTTTTGTTCATTGTAATGAAGTGTTTCTGGAAATAAAATTCTTATTTTGATTTGAAATTGGTAGTCCAAGGGTTAAGGTATGGATCGATTCAGAATCTTCAGAATTTAGAGTAAGTTTTTAAGACAATTACTAAAATAAGTATACATTTTCAAGAAATCAGCAATGTTATAGTATCTAGACATCCTCAACAACTTCAGCAGACTTGAACAAACGCAGTTTATATGAATCAAATTCATTACCAGATTATTCATTAATCTGAATTATGTTAAACTGACAAGTGTTTAAGTCACGTCAACTTCAAAAATGTAAGGAAAAAAAGGCTTTTCAACAAAATTTAAATATTTAAACAGAAATATTTAAACAGAAATAAGCACAGAAAAAAGTTAATTAACTCACGTAAAACCATTTATAAGCTGCAAACTCAAATGTTGAAATTACGGTGTGGAAGAATCTTTCTCTCGTGTCATTATTAGAAAACATAGTTCTATTGGAGGGTCTAATCCATATTCTAAGGAAAAATCTGGGTCACACGCCAAAAATTGATTGAGAGAATCAACCATTCCTTCATTAATCAGAATATATGAAGTGCATACTTTGTGCCAGATGCAGTTCTAAATACTGGGACTAGTACAGAGCAGATGTCTCTGTCCTTATGTAATTTACACCCTAATTAAGAAACAATTAACAAGAAAGTAAATAAATATCAAATAATAAGAATTTTGTAGGAAAATAAAAAGAGGTAAATAAAGATTAGGATAGATGCAGGGTAACGTTTTCATATAAAGATGATAAAAAGAAGGCCTTTTTAAAATGGACACTGGAGCAAGGAGTCTGAAAAACTGAGGGAGAAGAAAGATCATTTCAGTGTCCCTGGAATGAAGTGAGAGGAAGAACAGCAGGAAAGAAAGCACAAATGTAGCAGGGACAAAACCATTTAAGACATTTTAAGAATAGCTTTAATCCTGATTAAGATGGGAACCTGCTGCTGCATTTTTAGCAGAAATATGACATATCCTAACTTATTTTCTAAAATGATCACTCCAGTCATCTGGGCACTGTGGCACATGCCTATAATCCCAGCAACCAGGAGGGCTGCAGCAGGAGGATGGCAGTTCCAAGGCCAGAGGCAGCCTGCACTACTTAGATCCTGTCTCAAAATGAAAAATAAAAGGGCTAGGAGTGCAGCTGAGTGGTACAGCACTCGTCTAGCATATTGAAGGCCCTGGTTCAACCCCCCAAGTACTGTGAAAAATAAAATGAACACTCTGATCTGCTAGAAAACAGCAGAAAAGCAAAGACAGATTCAAGTTAGGAATCTATTATGTTAATACAGAAGAGAGAAGTTGGAGTTTGAACCAGTGTAATCAAGTTGATAACACAAGTAAGATTGTGGATATACTGTATTTTGAAAGCACAGAAAACATGATTTGCCGATGGAATGAATGATAGAGTATGAAAGAAATAGAGAAGCCAAAATTACTCCAAGGTTTTTAAGTGGTTTGAGCAAGTGCAATGATAGAGTTTCATTTACCAAAGTGAGAACTACCAGCAAGTAGAATACTTTTAAGAGTTAGGGGTGGGGAGAGTTTGTTAAGAGTAGTTTGGGTATGAGACGACTATTTTATATCCAAATGGGTATGCTGAATAAGCACAAAAGTATGGTGTTCTGAACAAAGTGATGGATTTGAAATATAAATTTACTTTTCTAGTCTTCTAGTCACCATACTTTTCTAGTCTTCTAAAATTGTTGAAATGGTGCAGATTAGATTTGAGAATATATGGTATATTGTGGATATCAACAAATTGGCTCCAAAGTTTATGAAGGACAAAAGACTCAGAATAATTAACATAATATTGAAGGAGGGGCACAGGGACAGAAGACTGGTACTATCTAATTTTAAGATGTACTATGATGTTACAGTTATCAATACAGTATAGCACTGGCATAAGAACAGAACAAACAGATTAGTAATATTAGACCTAAACAAGTATCAACTCATATTTGACAAAGGAGCAAAAGTAACAAACAAAATAGAGAAAAGATATTCTTTTCAACAACTGGTACCAGAACAACTAGTTATCCACATGCAAAAATTTAAATCTAGCTGAGTGCCATGGCTTATGCCTGTAATCACAGCTACTTGGGAGGCTGAGGCAGAACAATCATGAGCTCAAGGCCAGAGATGGCCTGTACAACTTAGAGACCTTGACTCAAAAAATAAAAGAGGAAGGGACAAAGGGTACAGCTAGGGGTAATCCATTTGTCTAGCATGTGTCAGTCCCTGAGTTCAACTTCTGAGTACTACACAAAAGAAAAAAAAAAAAAAAAGATACAAATCTACACACGGCCTTTACACTCTACATAAAAATGAAAATTAACTCAAAGTAGATCATAAGCCTAAATGAACCTGCAAAACTACAGAACTCCTAAGAGATAGCACTACAAAACTATAGACGACACTGGGTATGGTGATCATTTTTTAGATAGATCTCCAAAAGTCTGATCCGCAAACGCAATAATTGAAGAGCTGGACTTCATTAAAATTAAAATTTTCTGCTCTGTAAAATACACTGATAATTAGAAAACAATCCATAGACTGGGAGAAAGTGTGTGCAAGAGACATATGTGATAAGGACTGTTATCCAAAACATACGAAGATCTCTTAAAACTCAACAATAAGTAAACAAACAACTTCTTGTTAGATGTTGTCAAGTCTGGTCCAATTCACAGTGATCCTATACAACAGATGAAACACTTTCTGACATCGTGCCATGCCTTACACTGTTGTCAGTGCTTTTCTGCTATTGATAGGACTTTCGATCGCTGGTTGGTTTTTGGGAGTGGGTTGTTGAGTCCTTCTCCCAATCCTACAGCACCTGGTGTTCCCAGGTGGTCTCCCATCCAAGTACTAACCAGGTCCAATACCTGCTTGGCTTCTGAGATCTAATGGGATCAGATGCCAGGGTGTTATGTCCGCAGGCAACAACAACTAGATATTAAAAAATACACAAAAGACCTGAACAGAAACCTCTCCAAAGAAAACATAAAGATTGCAAGCATATGAAAAGATGTCTAACATCCTACATCACTGGGAAATTATGAAAGAAAACAATGAGATACCACTACACACTCGTTGTTGTTAGGTGCCATCGAGTTGGCATCCTACTCATAGCGACCCTGCGTACAACAGGTGAAAACTATTGTCAGTGCTTCTCTGCTATTCTTAGCGTTTTCAATGGCTGATTGTTTTTGGGAGTGGGTTGCCAGATCCTTCTCCCAAGCCTACAGCACCTGGTATTCCCAGGCAGTCTCCCATCCAAGTACTAACTGGGCCCAACCCTGCTTAGCTTCTGAGATCTGACAGGATTGGATGCCACAGTGGCAAGGCTGCAGCCATACACGCCCATTAGAAGGGCCAAACTGTAAACACTGACAAAATCAAATGCTAATAAGGGTGTGAAACAACAGTAACACTCATTCATAGTTCCTGGGAATGCAAAACAATTCATTCTCTTCAGAAGACAGTTTGGTAGTTTCTTGCGAAACTAAACTTCCTCTTACCATATGATCTAGCAATCATACATTTTGGTATTTACCAAAATGAGCTAAAAACTATGTCCACACAGTACCTGTACATGAACATAAACAATAGCTTTATCCATAACTGCCAAAATCTGGAAGTAATCAATACATTTTTTCACGGTTGAGTTGATAAAATGTGATACATACAAAGGAATATTATTCTGTGCTAATAAGAAATGAGCTGTCAAGCCATAAGACATGGAGGAAGCTTAAATTCATATAACCAATAAAAGAAGCCAATCTGAAAGAGTACATGTTATATTCTATGACAGTCTAGAAATAGCAAAACTACTGAAATAATTAAAAGATCAATGGTTGCTGGTGGTTAGGGGGTAAGGAGGGATAAAGAAGTGGAACATGCACCAAAAAAATTAGGGCAAACTATTCTGTATGGTACTATAATGGTGGGTACATGTCATTATATATTTGTCAAAACCAACAGAATGTACACCATCAGAAGTCAATTCTCATCTAAATTATGGATCTTGAGTAATTATGTGTCCGTGAAGGTTCATGATTTATAACAAATGTACCACTCTGGTATAGGCTACCAGTAATAGAGAAGCTGCAGTGCTGAGGAAGCGGAGGTAATGTGGGAATATTAACAGTGTAATTTCCATTCAATTTTGCTATGAACTAAAAGTGCTTTGAAAAATAAAGTCTACAAAAAGGGGGTGTTCATACAACAAAATGCTACATAGCAATAAAATGAAATAAACTGATATATGCAACAATGCAGATGATTTTGAAAATTATGCTAAAAGTAGACAGAAAAAGTATATGTAGTATGGTTTTATTTATAGAAATCTCTGGAAAATACAAATTCCTTTATAGTGACAGAAAGCACATAAATGCTTTCTTGGAAGGAATAGGGCTAGCTAGGGTGAAATGGGTGAATTAGAGGACACAAGAAAACTGTGGGGAATGACGGATAACATTTACCATTGTGATTGTGGTGATAGTTTCACAGGTGTATACTGTCAAAACTTACTAAACTGTGTATCTTAAGTATGCATTAAAAAAAGGATACTAGAGAAATTGGGAACACTTTATATATAGGTAACGTGAGGAGCATTACTAAGATGGGAGGCAAAAAGATGATAGTAGGGTTTTGTTTTGTTTTAATTACACCTAAAGCACATTTGTGTGCTCACTGGAATGAATAAAAAGGAAAATTTATCATACAAAAGAAGAAAGGGCCAATTTCCAAAACGGTGTCCTTGAAGAAAACAGTACAAGACTGGAAGGGATACTGTTGGCCATTCATTATGCACTTGTTATAGCAGGGCAACTGTAGCAGCACAGTTAGATAAACGGAATGAATGTTCTCTTCTTATCACTATTTCCTCTTAGAAGTAGAAGAATTTCATCTGAGAACGAGAGTGAGCTTCTAAAGGCTTAAAAGTAAATGAAGTGTGTGTGAAACAGCTGTGGGGGAAGCATAGGTGGATTGATATAATATAGGTTAAGAACCCCTTATCTGAAGTACATGAGACCAACAGTGTTTCAGACTTCCGAGTTTTTCAGATTATGGAATATCTGCATAGACTTTACCAGTTGAGCATCTTTAATCTGAAGATCTGAAACTTTTTGATTGGGTGCTCAAAAAAATTGAATTTAAGGGATATTCAATCCAACCTAGTGTACTCAAAGTATGGATCCCTTAAGAATCCCCAAGACCTTTTTCAGATAGTCAGTAAGGTAAAAAAACATTTTCAGTCATTAAGATGCTATTTCTTTTTAAATCTTATTCTGCCATGAGTATATAATAGATTTTCCAGAAGCTACATAACAATATGCCTACAGCCATACCACTGTGGCGTCCAATCCCGTCAGGCCCGGTTAGTACTTGGATGGGAGACTGCCTGGGAACACCAGGTGCTGTAGGCTTGGGAGAAGGACCTGGCAACCCACTCCCAAAAACAATCAGCCATTGAAAATTCTATGTATAGCAGAGAAGCACTGACAATAGTGTTTCATCTGTTGTACATAGGGTCACTATGAGTTGGACAACGACTCAACTGCACCTAACAACAACAAAAACAAAAATACAAGAGATTAAATATAGAAGCAGGCATGAAAAGGCAGTTGTTTTCTACTAATATAGACATTAGAGATTGCAAAACATAAAATAATGGTACTACTTTTCTTATTTTTATTTTCATAAAAACATTTGTTAACATAATGGACTTATTGTTACTTTTTAATGACTAAGTAAGCATTTTTTAATTTCATTTAAATTTTTAACAACATAAATATTGCCAGATTAAGTTTCACACTAACAAAAGCTCACTACAGGTCTCAATAATTTTTCAGAGTGCAAAAAGGCCCTGGGACTACGGAGCATAATATCTGCCGAATAGTACAACACAGAATTGGAGGACAGTACCAAGAGCCACATAAAGTTACTAATCTTAAATTGCAGCAACATCAGTCAGCATTCAACTGCCTGAATGGAGGCATGAAGTAAGCAAAGAACAAGATTTAAGCTTCGTTGGGAGTTTTACAAGACAAATACAATTACAAAAGGGAGATCCAAAGGAGTTGGTATAAGCAAAGGAGTAGTTTTAATGATAGTCTATGACAAATTGGTTAAGAAGGAAAGGAAAAGTAGGATCAAAGAATTATAGAAACTAATATTATTAAAAAATTATTGGAATTGAGATACTAAGTGAGGCATACAAAGGGAAATGATGGCTGCATGGTGGGAAAGTTAATTTCTCTGGGACTCAATTTTCATATCTAGAAAACGTGTTATCACCTTAAACTTGTTCATTCTTGAAAACTGTCCACTAAACTTTTATATACATAATTTCATTTGATCCCTCTATTCTATCCCATTCTATCTCCTCCAAAAAGTCACCCTGTGTGGTACATAGGTAAGGTTTTTTTTTTTCCCCACATGACAGATGACACATCAAGATATATCCTAGGTCATATAAATAAGAGACAATGATACTGCCGTAATCCAGGGGATCAGGAAAGGCTTTGCAAGTGATAGCATTTAAGCTGTCTTAAAGCCTAAGATTTTCTTAGGCTGGGAAAGCTACTCCAAACTCTGCAAAAATCTAGCATGAGGCAAAATAAAGAAGTACAAATAAAACTGGAAATGAAAGATGACTCCAAAGCAAGAAAAGGGTCCCCATATTCAGAAAGTGTCAAGAACTATAACTAAATTCTTCTAATTACTGTGTGGCATAATGCTTAGCATTTCTTAGAAACACTGGTCTAGCCAATAGCAATATGTGGCTACTTAAATTTAACTGAAATTAAATAAAATTTAAAATTCAGGTTTTCAGTTATATGGCCATCATTCAAGTGCTCAATTGTGACATGTAGCTAGTGGCTTTAGTACTACAGTACTGAAGAGTATCATTACATAACATCTGAATTGTTCCAGAAAGTTCCAGATAGCACAGTTTTAAAATAAAAGTTCAATGAGATCAACTTCCTCTCTAACTACAGGTCTAGAGTTTTCTAAGGCTAAAAAGAATTCAGCCTTAAAGAACTGAGTTAATGACTCATATGTAACAAACACAGTGAGCAATAGGGGCAGGAAATAGCACACTTTTACTAATACGTATTTTATACATCAACGCTAAATACAAATTTCATCTTGTATCATTGCTATGGTTTGTATGTTGTTTGTTCTCCAAAGATTTCATGCACAATGAGCTTGGATCTAAGTGTGGCAATGTTAGGTAGTAAGGAATCTTTAAGAGATGGAGGCTACTGGAAGGTTCTTAAGTCACTAATGGGCACTGAGAAGGAACTGTGGAACTCTAGTTGCTCCCTGGCTTCCTGTTTCAAGATATGAAACTTCCTCACACTTCCTCACACTTCGCTTCCTCACACATGCACTCCTGCCATGATGTGACATGTCAAAAAGGAACCCTCACCATGCACACAATCATGTTCTTGAACCTCTCAAACTGTAAGAAAAACAAACCTCTTTTCTTTAAAGTTACTCTAACTCAGGTATTTTGTCACAGTAATTAAAAACAGACATACAATCATATCTTTACTAATCTTTAAGTAGCAATTGCAGGCTTTATAAGTGCTTTTTCTAAAATCTGGTTTTCACCAATTATTCTCAATCAACAAAGACACTACCTTATTTTAACCAATATAAAGGTTCTGCTAGTTGAATTTATGCCAAAAAGCACAATTTCCTCATTATTTTCAGAACAGAGGTTCTAAACTTTAGATCAAGAAGAGAATATATAAGGTGCCTGCTCTTCATTTTACAGTAGTAATATACTCTTTTCATATGGCTAGCTAGTGGCAAAATATAGACAAGAAGCCTTCTGGACTTGAAAAGTCATTTTTTCCAACTTCACCATACTGAGCACATTATGAGTAGAGTTGAATGTTTCAAAGAAAACTTTCTGGGTTATTAATCAGGACATTCCAAAGCTCACTGATTTTCAAAATAAAAAGATCGAGGGAGGCTGTAGTTTCTAAGTTACCATTACTTCCCTCATAGGCAAAATACATAAGAAAGGGTGTTCATAGCAATTCCCAAGAATGTGCTCTTTTGATTCCCATTTCATCCCATGAAATTGTTACCATTTTTTAAATACTGATGAAATTATTTAAAAATTTAAAGGAGCTTTACTCATAATAAAATTTATATAGTAATTATATCATGACTAGCAGTAAATAATTTTTAATAAAATGAGTTGTTTTTACAATCATATTTATAAATTTATTATTGATTATTAAATATACTTTAAACTTAAAGTAAATGAAACAAAACTGGGCCTGAATAGGTAATTTTCATTCTCACAAGCAGATATTATAAAGAAAATTAATGTTTTAAAGACTCTAAACTATCATCAATTCTCATATATATTAATCTTCTATACTAATCAAGGGATTGGGCTGGGATTTAGCTCAGTTGGTAGAGCACTGCGCTGCAGTCTCTGAAGACCTGAGTTCAATTCCCAGCGCCGCAAAAATGGGAGAAGGACCTGGCAATCCACTCCCAAGGCAATCCCGAAACAGTCGGCCATTGAAAACCCTATGAGGGTCACTATGAGTCGGATACCGACTCAACAGCACCTAACAACAACAGCAATACTAATCAAGGTAAAAAATTATATACACATATATGTCAACATGCTTGAATAATCCAAAACACTCAAACTTACTATTTAAGTGGGTGTAGCCTGTTAGATCCTGTCAGATCTTGGAAGCTAAGCAGGGTTGGACTGGTTAGTACTCGGATGGCAGACTGCCTGCGAACACCAGGTGCTGTAGGCTTGGGAGACGGACCCGGCAACTCACTCCTAAAAATCAACCTGTCATTGAAAACCCTATGAACAGCAGAGAAGTGCTGACAATAATGTTTCGCCTTTGGTACACAGGGTCACTATGAGTCAGATACGGACTTGACGGCACCTAACAATAACAACAACAATTCAGCAGTACACTTTACAGGCAAAAGAATGAGACTTTAAGCCATGGATAAGTTAGACAGTAGGATATATATATATATGAAATTTCAAGCCAGAGCATTCAGATCTCTAAATTATTAGAGCCTATTCAATAGGTGTGCTGGGGTTTAGCTCAGTTGGTAGAGTGCTGCTCTGCATTCTCTGAAACCCTGCGTTTGATCCCCAGCACCATAACAAATGGAAGAAGAACCTGGCAGCCCATTCCCAAAACAATCAGCCATTGAAAACTCTCTGAATATCAGAGAACTGACACGGTGCCAGGTATTGCACAGGGTCCAGGAGTGTTTCATCCCATTGTACACAGGGTCACTTTGAGTTGGGCCTGACGTGACAGCACCTAACATTAAATAGGTACTAACGCCTATCTTAGCCTGCAGCCATAGCTCTGTAGCATCCAATCCCATCAGATCTTGGAAGCTAAGCAGGGTCAGGCCTGATTAGTCCTTGGATGGGAGACTGCCTGGGAACACCAGGAGTTGCATGCTTGGGAGAAGGACCTAGCAACCCCCTCCCAAAAATCAATCTGCCATTGAAAACCCTATGAACAGCAAAGAAGCACTGATAATAGCGATTCACCTATTGTACACAGGGTGGCTATGAGTCAGATACTGACTGGATGGCACCTAACAACAACCACAACAACAAAGCCTATCTTATCACCTATAAAATGAGACTATCATCAGTTAATTAACAAGGTTCTTATAAAATTTAAAAGCAAACGTGAGCAGGCAGGTACTAAGTAAGCACCAGGAAGAACTGCTAGCACTGTATGAAGTTCATATAAAATTAAAATCTGGAAGTGCCCCACAGAACTTGTGGGTAGGTGGGCAGTGATGCAGAAGCGTGGGGAGGAGCTGAGGCCAGCTGCCACCAGGTCTTAGCTTTGGTGTTGTGTTGTTGCTGTGTGGACACCATCATGCAAGAGTGACTAGTCTGCCTGGCAGGAGCCTCCCATGTGAGTGTCTGCCAGGCAGGCAAGCAGAGGGCTAGGCAGCTCTTCCCTTGAGCAAGCTCAAAGCTTCTCGTTCATTTCCACTTCAACAAATGAAGGCTGGACCTCCTAACATGGGAGTCACAACTGAACAGCAAATGCTAGCAGAAATTCCTACATCAGCTCCTGCTCCAGGAGTCTGTCCCACAGGCTCCATAGGAAAGGAAAACAAAACTACAACAGAACCCAAAATATCAATGGAACTTAAAAAAACTGGTAAGTCAAAAAAAAAAAATAAATAAAAAAATAAAAATAAATAAAGTAAAATCTGACAAGTCCACAAAATCAAAAGAAAACCAAGAAAAAATTACAGACACATTTAAAGTCAAAAGAAAAGTAGACCATTTTAATGGTGTTTCTGAAGCTGAACTTCTGACCAAGATTCTCCCTGATATTTTTATCTTCAATCTGGACATTATGATTATTGGCATTAACTCACAACTAATGGCTACATACAAAAGGCATCATTACCCTGAGCATAGAAACCACTTTTGGAAGTGTCTGTTCATGTCAAGGCTGAGCAAGGTTCAGCTGAATCACATGGATGATGATATCTTACGAGACTAGTACTGGGCCTACCAATATGGTAGAAAGGACAAGACAGCAAAAATCTTTCCAGTAAACAACTTCATGAAAGAGGATGTATTCTAAAACAGAAATTACAGAAAAAGCCATAGATAGCATGGAAAATTTATGAATTTTTATGCAATAGTGAGCCTTGAAGCTTCTCTTCAAATGGACTAACAGTCAACAGAAGGGAGTTAAGAGGAGACTCAGCTTTCACTAACATTACAAATAGGCAATGGATGACCCACTCATTTACAGATCAGATTCCTTCCTTTAATAATCATTCTGTAACACAAGAGTAGGAAGAAAGCCATGTTTAAGGATGTTAGTTTCCTGCTCTGTCCCAATGCTGCAGTTTTAACACAGTTGTCAAGAACTAGAACCTGAGTTTGCTAACTATTTTATTTTATTAGTATTTTAGTGGTGTAGGTGTTATATAGAACAGTTGTGTGGTATAATCAATTGTATCTAAGTAGTTTGGAAGGAAAAAGGAGGGATTTTGTATGAGTTTTTGTATTTGAATTAACTATCATTCTAGCTTTTTATATACTATATTTAATTTATGAAGAAACCAATTTTGAGGGAGTCACTGTGATCTATAATTTTAATAAGAAACAGTCTGAGTATTTCTAGTTGATTCTTAATTATGCCTAAACCTAGATATGTCATTATCCCTCTTAATGCCTAATAAGGGCATGCTGAAAATCAGAATTACCACTGGTAAAGACGCCAATGTGTTAATCTCCACAAGTAAAGCCAACCCTCAGTGGAGTCTCACATTGTTAGTTTTTGGTGACTGAGGGTAAACCTGAGGCTTCTTGAGTTGTAGTCACTCTCAGATCTCTTTCCTTTCCCAGTGGTGTGTATGAGTTTCTTAGTAGTAGAGAAACAGAGTATGGTCTTGCAGTAACAAGGCTGACCTTACCTGACAGATACTTGACCCCTATCACTGGTCTCTTCTGTAGGAGAAGATGTAGGGGAACCCTATAGTGTGTCCCTGAGGCAGGGACCAGCCCGATCTCCCTGGAGAGCTAACATTTATCCTCCAGGGAATAAGAGCCTCAGGAGATAAAAGAGAGTATCATCAAGAAAAAGGCCCATCCAGCCCTCCTGGGGGGCGTGACTGCTGTTCTCTGAGGACCTTTAGCCTACATCCTGGTCCTTTTCCCTCACTAAATCCTATGGGGCAAGATAGCAACAGGTCACCTTTGCCCCACCCCCAGGCCCTTCACTCCTACCCCTCCCATCAAGTCACCCAAGATGGCCCCCAAACAGCCCAGCTCTAGGGTGGCCTCCTTAAATCTGATTGGCTACCTGGAGCCACCTGATTGGTCAATAAGGGAACGCTCTTGATTGGCCTGGCCCATTCCCTACCCACCTATCAAAGTTGCAAAATCCCAAGCCCCCATTTGCATGACAGTGCCCCTGCCCTGACTGGTTACTCCCTAGCCACTCCCCTCCAGGAGGGCATTTAAACAGGCCAGTGACCTCCCCCAACATCCTTTTGTCTCCACCCTTACGTATTCTACCTGTCACCCAGACTCGACAACTTGGACCATCAATCCTTACTCCAGACCTTCAACCAACCAGACCTCCTATCAAAACACAGTGTCAAGCCCAGGGGCCCCAAAGAGCCAAAGGCGTCCATCAAGACCCGAAGCGCTCTCCAATTCACCCCCACACCTGGGGATGAGGAGAGTACAGAAGGCTAACTTCGAGAGGCAAGGTCAGCACAGGGCATCAGTGTCCACAACATCTCCAGCCTTATTCCCACCCTCATTTATAGGAGTTTAATAAAACCTCGTTTCTTTGAAGAAGGCTCCCGAGGTCCTTCTTGGTGCCATTGACCAGCTCTCACTTAACCCCGAGTGTCCTGGGATTCACCTAGTGTTGACGCCAGGTTCCAAACCTTTGCTGGGCCAGAGCCGAACACCAACACTTTTCACCCTGGTGTATTAATCCTCTAGGAAGCAGAAACTGTTCTGCTGAGCTAGTAGGTTCCAGATTATGCAGGAGACCTTTTACAATATATTTTGGTATTCACCTGTGTTTTATATGAGAGGCATAAATTCGATAGGGAAGAAATTTAATTTCTCTGTCAGTGTTTATCACCTTTCTAATGTTATTCTCCTTGACTTTAAGGTTGTGACATGGAAAGTGGTATGAAATGAACTTTTAGGCTAGGCAACAACAGGCTAGAGGTGATTGATAATCCGGTGCTTTGTGTACAGTGTACATCAGATGTACTAAAAAACATTATACAGAATTTTTCTTAGATAAAATAAGTGAATAACTTTAAAAAAATTATTTTTGTGCACCATTGCTGTTTGTTACTGTGGACTAAATGAACCTTACAAAAAAAGTTTCAATTATGTACCTTTGTGATTTTCTAGCGCATTTTCCATGGTGCTATAGTCTAGATCACGAGGTCTAGTGGCTATTAAAGCTGGGTATTCAGAAATCCCATGTACATGCATTCCTAATTACTTGTGAATACTCTGATTTTATGCATGGCCAGTGGGCATGCTGTTTTTACAATACAAAATGTCTGTGCAATTTTTATGTTCCCCACAGGAGGCTGCATAGCCTGTTCTTCTACTTATAATAAGAGAAATAAATTCATGTGAGTCTTAACATGCTTTTTAGCTGTAGCAAAGATGAATTTTAGTTTTCCTTAACTCCAGGTCAAGCTGTGTACAAGTCATTCATGTTATTTAAATGGTACACTGTACTGCTGTTTACATGGACATTTCGTGCAGGAGCTTTAAAGTGTCTTGCATCAGGGATTAGGAACAACTGAATTATTTTTTCATGGGACTATGTAAAGCATTTAACTAGGTATTGCTTTGGTATATAACTATCATAGCTTTACATAGATTTCCTTATTTGTGTGGAGAAAGAACCCTTTAAATTACAACAGACACCAGAGAATGGATGTGAGGATTTTCCAAGTATACAATAATGATGTTTTTCATTAAACATGACAGATGACTTGTTGTTGTTGTTGTTAGGTGCCGTCGAGTCGGTATCCGACTCATAGCGACCCTCTGTACAACAGAGGAAACACTATTGTCAGTGCTTCTCTGCTGTTCATAGGGTTTTCAATGGCAGGTTGATTTTTGGGAGGGGGTTGCCAGGTCCTTCTCCCAAGCCTACAGCTTCTGGTGTTTCCAGGCGGTCTCCCATCCAGGTACTAACCAGGCCTGACCCTGCTTAGCTTCCGAGATCTGACAGGATCGGATGCCACAGGGCTACCGCTGCAGGCTGACAGATGACTAGTAATACTGATATGTCCTACACATGACAGTATAAGGTTTTTTCATTAAATACCGAAGGGCTTTTTAATTCATTTGAAAGTCTAATGATTTTTACTATAAAAATATTAAGAATGGTTACCTAAAAAAAAATTTTTTTTTAATTTAAAAACCTAAAATCAACCTGCATGGTCATGTGATTTCCCTATCCCACCTGTTCCACCCCTGGCCCCAACAAAGCACAGAGAATGTGTAGAGCTGGAATGATCTACAGCAGGAATGGTCAACCTTTTGGCTTCACTGGGCCTCATGGAGTAAAGAGGAATTGTTTGGGGCTGCACATAGATTGTATAATACAGCTAGTGTCTATAATAAGACTTTTATACAAAGTTTAGTGAAATGAGAATGATATAAAACCAGTGAGAAATTTGACTTTGTTTTTGTAAAACTAATCTGTCAATGGGGCTGGGATTTAGCTCAGTTGGCAGAGCACCACTCTGTAGTCTCTGAGGTCCTGGATTTGATTCTCAGCACTGCAAAAATGGGAGAAGGATGCAGTAATCCACTCCCAAGGCAATCCCGTAACAATCAGCCATTGAAAACGCTGCAAGGGTCGCC
This sequence comes from Pedetes capensis, assembly GCA_007922755.1. Lineage (NCBI taxonomy): Eukaryota > Metazoa > Chordata > Mammalia > Rodentia > Pedetidae > Pedetes > Pedetes capensis. The sequence goes on along the minus strand of VMDO01015192.1, from coordinate 17,529 downwards.
AAGTGTTGGACATGACTTGATGGCACCTAACAACAACAACAATCTGTCAATGTCTGCTTCAATGGAAGTGATCACAATTCTTAATGAGTTCTTAAGTAAATTTTGGGATAGGCAATTCACAGTATCTAGAACTGGGTTTAATTGTCACTAGGTGTCATTAAGCTGGGTCTGATTAGACTTTGAAAAATATTAATGGCAATTGATGCATTTTACTTGCCAAGTCAATAAAAATTCACGTAATCTCTGATGCACCCTTAAGTGGTTCTGAACCACTTTGAATTCAACCTGACTGTATTCAACTGACCAGGTGGCAGGCAATGGTTGTGAGTCATGACTAACCTAACTGTGATATATTTATACTTATGTGAAGGTTAGAATTTGATAATGTGGCACCATCTAGTATGCTGTAAAGAAACATTAGGTGTCATCCTGCAAAAGTACAGTATTACTTTGGAATTTCAAAATTGGAACTACACATGGGGTCATGAAGAAAACAATGCTAGAAAACACAAGATGTTCTAAGACTTCATGGGGCCACATGCAGCCTAAGGGCCATAGGTTTTGGACATTCCACATCTAGAATTTAGACTCTACAAAGCTTGTTGTTGTTGTTGTTAGGTGCCATCAAGCTGGGTCCCACTGATGGAGACATTATATACACCAGAACCAAACACTCCCTGACACTGTGCCATTCTAGCATTATGTCAGTGCTTCTCTGCTGCTCACAGGGTTTTCAATGGCTGATTATTTTGGAATTGCTCAGAGACTGGGCTGCCATGTCTTTCTCCCATTTTTGTGGTGCTGCAGACTGTACCCAGGGCCTCAGAGAGCACAGAGCAGCACTCTACCAACTGAGCTAAAACCCAGACCTCTGCAAAGTTAGTCCAATTGGACCAACTAGGACATGTGATTAGTTATTCTAAGACAAATTAGATTGAAAATGAAGTAAGTTAATATGGACAAAATATAGGAAACATACATAGCACATTAAGAGTTCAAATACTTACAGAATTTCACTCACTGAATATTAAGTTCTATGTACTATCAGGTAGAAAATAGTATAGCCTGAGACATCTACGAGCTAAAAATTTAGAAAATTAAAAAGAAAACAAGGCAATGGATGCTGCAGACAGTGACCATATAATTTGCTATCCAACCATTATTAATTACACCAGAGTAATAGTTGTAATCCTAGACTCTCCAAGGCAAACTAGGACATAGCACCTTTGTACAGCCTCTCTAAGTATGGATGGAAACTTAAAAAGAGACTTGGGAGAGGAAATGAGAGAAATGTGTAGCATAAGAAAAGCTACACTTAGAATGCAGAATTTTCTGAGGCGGGTGCAGTGGCGATTGTCTGTAATCCCAGCGGCTGGGGCGGTAGAAGCAGGATGATTGCAAGTTTGAGACAAGAGGCAGTCTGCGAAACTCAGCGAGACTCTATCTCAAAAAGTAAAAAACTGGGCTGAGGGTGAAGCTCAGTGGTCCAGCACTTGCAGAGCATGCAAGCGGGAGGCCCTGGGTTCAACCCCCAGTACGAAAGAAAGAAAGAAAGAAAGAAAGAAAGAAAGAAAGAAAGAAAGAAAGAAAGAAATTTTCCTTCAGCTAAGCTGCAACTAGTGATTCTAATTTTATCAGAGTAATCTATGAGCGAACAGTGGCATTTAAACTGGATCACAGGTGACGTGAATTTTTTTCAAGCAGAGAAGGGGCAGTAAAACAAGCCTATAGGAAGGAACAGAAAATGCAAGCAAAGTTCGTGCATGTCAGAAAAACCCAAGGACTGATAAGAAAGTAATTCAGTTTTATGGATATCCTTGGTTTTTAACTAACATTTACTTTAACAACCTGTATGGAGCTAGGATTTATGCTAAAGAAGGACAAAGGAGGAGGCTTGCTCCTTGCCCTTCAAGAGTTCAAGCACAGTCAGGAAAACTGTAAATGAGCAGGGAGGGTAATAGGAAACATTATAGGGAAGAAAATATACAGGAAGTCAAAAAATTAGGAGTATTAGAAAAATTCATCTAGCATTTCATATATGGTACTGGGAGAAAAAACCAAGCACCATGCAAAAAGAGCAATTAAGAGATAGGAACTTACGAAGAACATCTTATTTGGAAAAAGTCTTTGCAGACGCACTAAGAATCTCAGGATGACACCACCCTAGATTACCTGTTGTTGTTGTTGTTAGGTGCCATCACGTTGGATCCAGTTCATTGTGACCCTTCATAGAGTTTGACAGCTGATTGTTTTGGGATTGCTTTGGGAGTAGCTTACCACATCCTTCTCTGGTTTTTTGCAGTGCTGGGGATTGAACCAGGGTCCTAAGAGGGTGCAGAGCAGCACTCCACCGACTAAGCTAAATCTTAGCCCTTATGTTGTTGGTGGTGGGTGCCATCAGCTCGAGTCCGACTCATAGTGACCCTCATAGGGTTTTCAATGGCTGTTTCAGGATTGGTTGAGAATGGACTACAGCATCTTTCTCCCATTTTTGCAGTGCTGGGAATTGAACCTGGGTCCTCAGAGAGTGTAGAGGAGGTGCTCTACCAACTGACCCCCTGGGTTACCTAGGATAGGATTAAGTCCAATGACAGGTGTCCTAATAAGAGACATCCTGATGAAAGGCAGAGAAGGCCATGTAAAAACAGACAAGAGTTATGCAGTCATAAAGCAAGGCATGCCTTTACCCAGCAAAAGCTAGAAAACCCAAGAAACAAACTCTCCTCTACAGCCTGTGGTGGAATCATGGCTCTGCCAAACACCTTGATTGTGGAATTCTTCACTCCAGAAATGTAAAAGAATAAATTTGTTTTAAGGGACCAAGTTTATGGTGATTTGTTAGAGCAGCCCTAGAAAACTAATGCAGGAGACTACTGCACTATGCAGAAAACAATGCCCAGAACAACAGGGAAAAGAATGGAAATAATGAAGATGTTCAGACCTGCAGACTTCTCAAAAGTCTCAAAATCACTGTGTTAATTTAGAAATATTTTCTCTGTTCCAAATTCAGAAAAGAATTTTACAGACTTAAGACAAAAGAAAAGTAGAATTATAATCTCAGTAGGTCTCAGATTCCATATCTAGAAAAGGACAAATCCAATCTAGAAAAATGGTTTTCAAATTGTTCAATTCCAATACTGTAATTCAAGGAAGAGGTGAAAGAATGGACAAGAGTATTTCAAAGGACAAGGCTTAGAGCTTCTATCAGAGCAGCTTTTGTTATACACACAAAATTGGTTTGAAGAAAGGATGGGGCAGAGAAAGGAGGCTAAAAACTACCAGATTACATATCTAGAGTCTTTTTCAGCACTACTTAGGAATTTGTTTCTTTTACATTCTGGATAAAAAGAATGATCAAAGGCAGACCCTGGAAATTTATACTATATTCCAACCACACTGTTTTCTTCCACCATAACTTCCATAATACATCCCAACAATGAATATTCATCATATTTTGAATCTGGTTACAGTCTTAAATATAGCATTCAATACAGTAAATGCTATTGCTACCAAAAAAAAAAAAAAAAACCTCACTCAATTTTTAGATTACTTTTTTTCACTGAATCCAAAATAAAAGATTTCTTTCCCTCATCTTTACAATAGGCCAGTACACATGGAAACCTGGCTGTTACTGCTGGTGGCACACATTGTCAGTATGTTAATCAATGACCTATGATCCTATTCTACTAATTCTTTCTGGTAAGATCAGTATAACAGCAGAATGAAAACTTGCAGAATCAATATGAGCCTTGTAAGAAAATTCTCAGAGATGACAGTCTTTTACATATTAAGAAGTCACTGTAACAAGTCTTCTAAAAGAAGAAAAGGTCTTCTTAAAATGTCGGCCTTGAGTGGCATCAAGAAACTTGGATTTGGGAAGGGTTCATACTAGTAAGTGGTAATAGTGGCTAAGTGTAAACTATGTTACAAAGAATATGGTTTATGTGGAATACCTATTTTCCTCCTGGGAATGAGGAATTTGAGTTTGCTAGGCAGTGAATGCCTTTATGATCAGCTCCCTAAAACTGAGTTTCCTTGGTTAGCAATGTTTCACATGTGCTGTCACAGTTTGTTCCTGGGGGAATTAAGTACCTCCTGTGTAACTCTGAGAAAGGACTCTGAAAGCTTATGCCTAGTTTTCACCAGACTGCCTCATGACCCTTTGCTGATAGTGCTTGGATCCTTTTGCTGTAATAAATCATAGCCTTGAGTATAACAATATGCTGAATCCCCCAAAATTCATGCATTCATTAATCCATTAATCTGAGACCTGTCTTGAAGACTTTGCAACCTATCTTTTAAGAGAGCATCAACAAGCTTTTCATAGCCCTCAGAAAAAAGCATGGCAAAGATAGGCAAAGAGTAATACAAAAAAGTATGACTTAATATGAAGAACAGGAAGACCTTAAACATCTTCCACTTGTATTTGCTTTTCATATATGCACACAAGTTATGATAATTTAAAAGAAATATTTTTGTGGGTAAAATATTGGTAAGTATAAAAGTCCAATGAGTATGAAACAAATCAATAATAAAAATAAAAATCTAAATGATAACCAGGCACTGTGCACACACCTGTAACCCCAGCAACTTGGGAGGCTGGAGGCAGCCCAGGCAACTTAGTAAGACCCTGCCGCAAAGTAAAAAATAAAAAAAGAGCAACTCAAAAGTAGAGCACTTCCCCAGCATGCATGAGGCTCTAAGTCCTATCCGCTAGTGTTATGAAGAAAGAAAGAAAAGCATTGCCATCTTTGGTTTGTTTTCTTCTTCCTTAATGGTACACAAGGAAGAAATGATACACAGTATCCTTTTAAATGATGACAGTTTATATTTGATGAAATATGGTAATTGCCATAATTTGATATGCTAAAGCAATAAATCACCTATAGCAGTGGTCCCCATATAGCAGTGGTCCCCAAACTTTTTTGGTACCAGAGAGACTAGTTTCACGGAAGATAATTTTTCCAGAGGACAGGGAGTAGGAGGGGAGGAGGAACTTCAGGATGATTATAGTAATAATGAGCAGTCCTAAAAACAGATGAAACTTTGTTTGCCCCATTCACCTCCTGCTGTGCAACTTGGTTCTTAAGAGGCCAGGGCTATCACTCGGGCCAGGGGCTAGTGACCTTTGATATATAGAATAGGCATAATATGCCACTCAAAAATGGAGTAACCAAGAATATTCCATGTCCTAAATATTTAAATTAAAATGTTTTATTTACATGAATCAGTATTTATAATTCCCAAAGTTTCTAGGAAAACATTTCCATAGACATTTTTTATTTCATTTGGTTTAACATATCCATAAAACAAAAAATACTTATCTTTTAATCTCATTCAGGAATGCCTTTAAAATACCTTTACACCATAGAGATGTGCCCATTATCTACTTATTACTTCTCATCTCCAAATATATGCTTTTACATATGCTCTATGATAAATGGAATTTAAGTATTTTCCTTTAACGTGAACATGGTATAATGCTTTTTCAGGAGACAGAGCTGAAGCAGTATCACAGAAGGAAGAGAGTATTAGAATAAAAGATTCCATCAAGCTTGCAGGATTATAAAATCAATATAAAAACTTCAGTTGCATTTTTATAATGAAGAATCTGAAAAGTGAAATTAAGAAGACAATACCATTGATAATAACAACATAGTAAAACTTACATTAAAAGTTGCAAAGTAGTGTTAAAAGAAATTTAAGAAAACTAAATAAATAGGAAGCTATCCCATGTACACATATGGGAAAACATAACACTATTAAAATGGCAACAATCTTCAAGAGATCTACATACAGATTCAATACTTGTTAAATTCAATCATAAATTCATATGAAAAATAAAGGGAATAAGAACAGCCAAACTTAGAAAAAGAACAAGGTTGGAGGAATAATAATTCCCAATTTCAAAATCCTCTACAAAACTGTGGTAATAAAAACTGTATGACAAAAGTACAATAATCAAAACTGTGTGACATTAGGATAAGGACAGATATATAGATCAATAGAATAGTACTAAGAGTCCAGAAATAAGCCATCATACTTATTATGGATTGATCTTCAACAAAAGTATCAAATCAATTAGGAAATAATCATGTCAACAAATGATCTTGCAACAAGTAGATACCTACAATAAAAAAAAAAGTTGGACCCCTTTCCCATATCATGTTGTTGTTGTTGTTGTTAGGTGCTGGCAAGTCGGTATCCGACTCATAGAAACCCTCATAGGGTTTTCAATGGCTGACTGTTTCGGGATTGCCTTGGGAGTGGATTGCCAGGTCCTTTTCCCTCCCATATCATACAAAAATTAAATCAAAATGTATCAGAAACCTAAATGCAAGACTAAAACTACAAAACTCCTGGAAGAAAATATAGTAATAAATTTTCATAAGTTTGTGTTAGCCAAAGCCTTCAGAGATATGACACCAAAAGGTTACAGGCAACTAAGATTTTTAAAAAGGAAGATTGGACTTCATCAAAATTAAAAACTTTTGTAGTAACATGGACATGAAGAAAGTGAAAATACAACATACTGACTGAAATACTTGCAGATCACATATAAAAGTACTTGTGTCTAGAATATTTAAAAAACCTCTCACAACTCAAATGTAAAAAACACAAACCAATTAAAACTTGGGCAAAGGATGCGTATACACGTTTTCAAAGAAGATATAATAAATGGACAATGATGTTGTAGTTAGGTGTCAGCAAGTTGAGTCCAACTCATAGCAACTCTATGTACAACAGAACAAAACACTATGAGACACTGCACCATTCCCAGCACTACTGTCAGTGCTTCTCTGCTATTCAGAGGGTTTTCAATGGCTTACTCTTTTGGGAGTGGGCTGCTGGGTCCTTCACCCAACCTTATAGTACCTGATACTTCCAGCTGGTCTCCCATCCAAGAACTAACCAGGCCCAGCCCTGCATACGTTCTGAGATCTGACAAGACTGGAGGTGAGCCTGGCATGGCCAGTAAGTGAAAATTTGTTCAACATCATTAACCATCAAGGAAATGTAAATCCAAACAATGGTATATCACTTTGTACTCATTATATTGTCTACAATCAAAAAGACAAATAAATGTCTTTTCAGTTTTTGTAAGGATCTAGAGAAGTTTCATAGACTGCTGGTGGGAATGCAACACGGTGCCCCTTTGGAAAACAGTACAGCAGTTCCTCAAAAGGCTAAATACAGTTGCAAAAGGACTCAGCAATCTCACTCCAGAGTAAATACGAAAGTAAAATAAAAAAAATATAGGGCCACACAAAAACTATTATAAGCATGTTTACAGCAGTCTTATTTATGATAGCCAAACATGGAAATAATCTAAATATCTTTCAATTGATGACTTAGATAAATGTGACATATTCATGCAAGAGAATATTATCTAAAATAAAAAGAATGAATAACTGATACATACCACAATGTAAGTGAGCCTTAAAAATATTGTGCTGCATAAAATAAACTCGATACAAAAGACTTCATATTTTACAACATTTAAATGTACAGAATAGTTAAATTTATAGGGATATAAAGTAAACTAGTGGTTGCCTAGTGTTAGGTGGTGTGAAGTGAAATGAGAATGGCCGTTTTCTTTTCTTTTTCTTTTTTTTTTTTTTTGGAAGGGTGTTAAAACTGACTATAGTGATATCCACACAATTTTGTGAATATTATAAAAATCTCTAGATACTCAAATTAGTGGATTGTATGGTATATAAATTTTACCAACAAACTGTTAAATATTTAAAAGAAAGAAAGATAAATTTCAGACAAAGAAAATTTTAATCCACAGATTTGCATTGAGGCAAATATAAAGGTTGTTTTTCTAGCAGAAGAAAAAGGATTCCAGATGGAACTTAAATATGCCTTGAAGAAATGAAAAATGAAAGAAAGATGTTGCAAAACAACTGAAAAATTACAGAAAAGGTAAATACATAAGGAAAACAAACACTTCACATAATAAAAAAAATGCCTTATTCATACACACACACAATAGTATTTATGACAGAATAGTGATATATATAGTTAAGGTGTTTAATGGTTCCTTTATTGTCTGGGAAATAGTAATATATGTATGGTCAGTCCTTCAGTTCCAATGGTTCTGCCTCTTCAGATTCAACCAACTGCTGCCCAATAACTTTTTTTAAAGTTATATCTGTATTTGTGATAACTCAGACTTTCATTATTGTTTCTTAAACAATACAGTTTTATAACTACTGACATATCATTTACATTAAATTAGGAGTCATAAGTAATCTAACGATGGTTTATGGCATATGTGATTATACTGCATCCAGTATATGCAAATATTACATTATTTTATATACAGAACTTGAGCATCTACACCTTTTGGTAATCACAAGGGTCCCAGGACACCTCATCCCCCACCATGTCTAAATGATCCTCTCTCTAAAACATTGTTTTTTGGCCTTAAAGTTTACTTCCTTTCAGCCTATCAAGAACGGATCTTGTAATCTCCAGGGTAGTCATAAAGTGAACAGGAAAGGAATACAACACAAGTAATTTAATTGAGGGTAAAACCAAAATTAAAAATAACACAAAGGACCACATAGTTAAATCCTGCCTCAAAAAAAAGCAATAATAATAATAATGATAAGCCTGCGGCAGTAGCCCTGTGGCATCTGATCCCGTCAGATCTCGGAAGCTAAGCAGGGTCAGGCCTGGTTAGTACCTGGATGGGAGACCACCTGGAAACACCAGAAGCTGTAGGCTTGGGAGAAGGACCCGGCAACCCCCTCCCAAAAATCAATCTGCCATTGAAAACCCTATGAACAGCAGAGAAGCACTGACAATAGTGTTTCCCTGTTGTACAGAGGGTCGCTATGAGTCAGATACTGACTCGATGGCACCTAACAACAACAACAATAATGATAATACAAAGGAAAACAATGGAAAAATGAATGAAATGAAGACTATATAGACAAGTAGAGAGCAAAATGTTAAGACATTAAAGTTAAAGTGAAATATATAATTAAGTATAATAACATACCAAATAAAAGATGAAGCCTAGTAGATGGAATTTTTAAAAATATATTCTGCTTAAAAAATGAAAACTGACCCACATCTCTCAATATGCACAAGAATTAATTCAAAAATGGGTAAAAGACCTCAAAATAAAACCAGAAACTTTAATAGAAGACAAGATAGGTAATACACTCCAACATATACACATAGGAAAGTATTTCCTTAATAGGACTCCAATTGCTCAAGAAATTGCAACAAGAATAGATAGATGGGATTACATGAAGTTAAAAAGCTTCTGTACAGCAAAGGAAACAATTAACAGAGTCAAGGAAATCCCCATTGAATGGGAAAAAAATTTTCACATCCTGTACATCAGACAAAGGTCTAATTACCAGAATTTATAAAGAACTTAAGAAAAAAATACCCCAGAAAACAAATAACCCAATATACAAATGGGCAAAGGAACTGAATAGACAGTTCTCAAATGAAGAGGTCTAAAGCTGTGAAACACATGAAAAAATGCTCAATATCTCTAGCCATTAAGGAAATGCAAATTAAAACAACTCTGAGATTTCACCTTACACCAGTAAGAACGGCCAAGATCAATAAAACAAATAACAACAAATACAAATGCTGGCGAGGTTGTGGAGAAAAGGGAATACTCTTACATTGCTGGTGGAGCTGTAAATTGGTCTAACCACTGTGGAAATCAATATGGAGATATCTTAAAAAACTAAAAATTGATCTACCATACAACCCAGCTATAACACTATTGGAAATTTACCCAAAAGGAGATGTGTCATCATACCACAGAGACACCTGCATCTCCATGTTCAATGCAGCACTTTTCACAATAGCAAGGATATGGAATCAACCAAAGTGCCCATCAACAGAAGAATGGATAAAAAAAACTATGGTACATATACACAATGGAATACTGCTCAGCAATCAAAAAAATTGAAATAATGCCATTTGCAGCAAAATGGATGGAATTGGAGAAAATTATTTTAAGTGAACAAACACAAGCTCAGAAAGAGAAATACCACATATTCTCACTCATATGTAGGAGCTGAATCAAAATTATAAGAAGGAAAAAATCCTATGCAGAAGTCGGAACATAATAAAAAAAGAAAAGCTAAGAATGGTATGACTATAGATGGACTAGAAAATTCGTGTTAATAGTACTGACAATATAAAAAGAGAGTCACTACAGAAAAAGTTTCTATCTTAAACAGAACTGGAACCCAAGGATATATAGAAAAATATTAGCATAAAAAGACAAGCAAATGGAAGAGAAGTCTTTGGTGGGAGAGTGGGACAGGAGGAGGAAGCGCACAAGAGGGTAAGGGGGAACTTATATGTATAATGTACAACAAAATGCATACATGGAAATGTCACAATGAAAAGCATGTCAGAATGAATCACATTAAGGTATACATTAAAAAGGCGTACATTAAGGTGTACATTTCCAATAAACACACACACACACACACACACACACATATTCTGCTTATAAGAGACATGCCTTAAATTAAAAGATTGACGATTGGCGATTGAAGTTTAAATGGAAACACTAACAAATATAAAAATAAATGTTGTTGTTGTTGTTAGTTGCCGTCGAGTTGGTATCCGACTCATAGCGACCCTCATAGGGTTTTCAATGGCTGAGTGCTTCAGATTGCCTTGGGAGTGGATTGCCAGGCCCTTCTCCCATTTTTGCGGTGCTAGGAATTGAACTCGGGGCCTCAGAGACTGCAGAGCAGCGCTCTACCCACTGAGCTAAATCCCAGCCCAAAAATAAATGTAGCTATATTAAAATCAAACAATATTCCTTAAGGTAAGAAATAAAGCTAGAAATAAAGAGCTATTTAATAACATCAAGAAGAGTCAAGTCAAATGCCAGGAAAGAATAGCAATGCCAAATTTGATTATACTTCATAACCTAACTTCAAAGTGCACAGCAAAATTATACAAACTTACAGGAAAAAATAGACAAATCTACATTCTGGTAAATGATCTTAATACATCTCTCAGGAACAAACAGACACAGAAAAAAAAATCAGACATGATAAAGAAGATTTGAACAACACAACCAGCTTGACCTAACTAATGTCTATATACATAAAGAGAGAACACTCAATGTACAATCTCTCCAAGAGCAGATGGAATTGCCAAAATTGACTACATATTGGGTATAAAGACTAAAATTATAGGGTATCTTGACACATATAATTAAGATAAAAATCAGAAAGATAACTTCCCTTTTATTCCCATATATTAAGCAATAAATTTGAAAATAATACATGAGTCAAAAAGATCACACGGAAATTTTAAAATGTTTTGAATTAAATACACCTGGGATGCAATTAAAGTCATGTCTAAGGAGAAATACATAGGTTCAAATAAGGAAAACAGAAAAATGGAAAGATCAGTAATCTAACCATCTCAAGAACACACACCAGAAAAAGAATAGGAAATAACTCCCCAAAAAGCAAAAAGACAGAATAGAAAATAATGAATTTTTAAAAATCACAAAACAAAGTATCAAAAATATGTCAAAATGGGTTCTTTGAAGAGTCTTATAAAACTGATAGACCAGAAAGACTGATCCAGAAAACAAGAGAAAACATAAAATACCAATATGAGAAATG